>JAHZMV010001509.1:0-11100 GCA_027743765.1 Coecobrya sp. COE2 | reverse complement strand
AAGCTTGTAAAAGAACAGCAATAAAGGAAAGAGCTTCAACTTTTTGGTTAATCTTTCTTCTTAAGTTGGTCCATTTGCCAATTGCCATAATATCACACAGCCTTTCTGACATTCAAGTTCATGCAACTTTTTCAAATTGCCAAAGAACAACATATGTAAACAACTTCATATGGAAAAGTAATAAAAAGACTGAATAAAATATTAAGTACGATGATAATATTCTTTGAACGTGTCTACTTTCCTTCCAAGCATCTTTATTTTTTACGCAGTGCAAACAAACATGTTTGGATTTTTAAGATGGTGGCAATGATTTTGTGTGATCATGAAAAAGTACATGGAGATTTTTTACCATCACCACATATTTATGCATTTATGGAGCACATTCTCAATCCATCTTAAAATCATGATTCTCGTAAAAAATGTAAGAGAAAATTTCAAGTGATCGGCTTAAGTCGTAACAATATTTTTTTGTGGTTTTGGTTGATGGCTTTTGGCTGTGCTGCTGCTACTCTTATTGCTTCTTTGGCTATAGACGCAGTGTCAAAAATGTCTTAAATGTGTACGTAAATAAACTGGAGATTTTTAAAGCACTAAAGCACACATTCGCTCGGCTCTTACCACTCTCTAGGTTTTTATAATTTTATGATATGCTTAATAATGCAGAGGCAAAATGCGTAAGCAGAATTCATAGTATTTCCTAGTCTGGAGCAACAGAGTTTGCAAAAGATATGTTTTTTATATATCACGAACATATTACAACGGTGCAGAAGCAAAAATACATCAAACTCAAAGGTTATTTTTTATTTAGATGTTGAATTCTCTAGTTAACCGACAATTGACAGTGATGGATGGAATGATGGTATTTTTGCAGCTTTGTTGATTTTTCTGCCCGCATTAGTGAATATTTATGAACTAGTTTAAAATCATTTACGAGAGGAGTCTAAAGTCTAAAATGGTTTATCTTCATAAATCACACGCTTGTTTTCATTCATGGCACTATGAATTGTTTGGTATGTTTTCAATTTCCAAGAGGGAAGTACATTATAGTCAGTGTAGACGTTGCTGGAGAAGAAGATGACGGAAAGGCGTGCAAAGACATAAAAGAAATCTTATACTCACCAACATTCTCCAAACATTTCAAATTTATTCTTGCGGAAGATTAAAAATCCAAACATGTTGGTTTGCCCGTACAACAGTGTATTTGTACGTATTATACACTTTCGTATATGAAGGAAGTGTAAAAGTCTAAAGTAAATAAGGAGCGTTATTGCTCTTTTCAATAGACTTAACAAAATTATAGAAAAAAATGAGATAAGAAAGCATTTTATTTAGCGGGATATCTCCCCACCAATGATTTGGTATTGTGCTTCTTTACAAATCGAGCTCAATCTCTTTAAATCACGTTGCATTTCCCTTTTCTAGTCTGATGGAATTCTTCTTTTAATAAAAAGCGTCACATTTATTTGCTTATCTCCTTTCACATTTTTCCATAAAGAAAGAGACTATTCATGCTTACATTTGTGTGTACTTGAAAGGAAAATCGTAAGGAAGTGGAACGTATAATGAAAAGGATTTGTTGAAGAAAATGAAATCAAGCAAGTCTATACGTGCGTATTTTAAAGTATAGCACAGTTTTCAAGTGGAAATTTTCCTTTTAAGAAAAAGTGTGTCCCTGCTGTCTTGTCTGTCAAACTGAAAAACTTTATTGTACTAAAATCACCAAAAATATTATAGAATATGTACATATTTATGTATAATTTTCTATGTGATCCTTGTTTGTAGGAATCCTAAATGCCAAATTGTGAGACAAGCCCCATAAAAACTGTAAAGTCGTTACTTGAAACTCTTGTTGAAATTATTTAGACAATGCATTTTAGCGTTTTTAGCGCATACCATTTTCCGCTGCAATTGACACACACGTCTCACCTCACGTCGCCCATTGACATAAATAGACATTTTCACTTGTGGAGGAGGAGGAAGCATGAGACTGTAATAAAAATGCAAACTGAAGCCAACCCAAAAACGGGAAGAAATAAAAAGCAGTTATCATTTTTATTATCACATGCTGTGCACTAAGTGGTTGTTGTATCTAGTGCGTAAACAAAGAGATTACCAAAAATACGAAAAAACTGCTTCTTCTAAAAGATTTCATTTAAAACTTGCATCAGAATCTCAGTAGAATCAAATCATACGACATGTATTCACACACAACAGCATTTTACAATATATGTTCCCTACTTCTTAATACGGCTTGTTCTTACAAAAGCCCTAAATCCATTCTAATTTATCAACGTTCTGCCGCTATCATCCTGTCCTTATTCGTCCTTTTCATTCACCCACAAGATATCTCTAGAGCTATTTTCCCATTTTTAACAAGCTCACAATTCTACATTTTACCTACAAACAACAATGGAACCAAAAACATCTCAAAATCTAGGTATAAAATATGTTACACAAAGGAATGCAGCAGCATTTGAATCAAATTTCTTCATGCCTTAAAAATGTTCCCAGCAGCAGCCGTTTCAGCATTTACAATAAACTAGTCTGCATTTTATGCACTAAATCTAGATGAAAATAAAAAATAAGCAAGTACAAAAGTAATAAAAACATAATGTACCCTCTGTTGCAATTGCCATCATAATATGATTAAATTATGAATATCATGTTTCATTTTTGATCCCATCGCATCAAAACAACAACAATAACATCCCAATAATAATAACCCTCAACAATGAACTATGTAAATATGTTTTACACACACTTTTTTTTCTTCATACGCTATATAATGGCACATTGCCTTGCACTTTACACTATCTGATCATGTCATATTATTATTGCTATTCCCTTTTTTGCTGTGGTGCACATGAATGAGCTCATGAATAAAAATAAAAAGCATACAACAATGTAATAGTCAAAGTGTAACGTAACTTGAAGACACATAACGCATCTCATTTTTAGATTCACACACATACACACAAAGAGAAGTAGTTTTTTATAAAGCGACATTTGCATACGCATTCACATGAAGAAATTATATAGGAAAAAACAAGACAAGTTTTTAGCTGCTCACAGCTCAGCCCTCAGCATAAGTTTGCTAGCTTAAGTTTTTCTACTACAAGTTTTGTATTTAGGTAGTTTTATTTTACAGTTTTGATCCTAAAGAAGAAGGGGTCAAAAAATAATGTAAAGTTAGTATGATGATATGATTCGTAGTAGAAAAAGTGACGATGACGATGGTGGTTGTAACTTGTCAGGGAACAAAAAGCAATGAAGCTGAGAGAGAAAAAAACGAAAAGTTCTTTTTCAAGAAGATTTGATGGTGGTAGTGGCGGCGGTGGAACAAGGAATCTTGTAAAAATATAAAATATCCTATTTCTTCACAGAGATTTGAGATTTTACTACTATGCTCCTTCTTCTTCTTCTCGCCTCTCTAGTGTCTCGTTTTTGTTGTGATCTTGTGAATGGGCTAAAAGTTCCTTGAAGAAACATGCTTCTCTTCAACAAAAACGCCACACAAGCTTCACAACAACAGCATCATCCCCCATCATCATGATCATCGCACAAATCGTAAAACTTGACTTTGACTCATTTCTTTCTCAGGAGACTTCTTCTCTCACGAAGCTTGTGAGAAGAAGGGGAAGTTGTAGTTAGAGAAAAGTCATAACATAGTATCCAGTCTCTCTTTTAAAATGCCACACAGTATATCCATTCAAAAAGGAGATGAAACAACTTTACTCCTCTTCGTACCTCCATCGTCATCTCCTTCCTCCTTCACATCTTCTAAAAAGTATCCCTTTCAGTACGCAATTGGTGTTGGATGTTGAAAGACATGCAGAAAACCTCTCTGCTCGTCTTTCTTCTAGTATCACTGCAGTTTGTAATGCAGTGCAATAGTAAAACATGATATTTTTTATTATAATGATCACCACAATAGTTTTATGCGGTGCATAGCGTGTGTGTAACAATGTCCATGTTGTTGTTGCAACGCTTATAAAAGTTTACATAGTTTGTTCAAGATCTCTATTTTCTCTTGTTTCTCCCGAGCCAAGTTCTCCTTGCGGTTGCATTGAAGCACACACACTAATCTTTATATTCGGCATTCTTTTATCATCATCATCGCCAGCACCTTGTCCACAATAGACACAGAGTATCACAATTTTTTTGGTGCTTGATGATGATAATGCAGTGATGTGATTATGTGAAGATATATGAGTACGACATTCAAGGTAGCAAAAAGCTTTGCGGTGGGTGATGATAGTGGAGACATGGAGAGAAAGAGAGGAATTTTTTTAGAGCACATCATAAACTGAGGACTCCTCAATGAGGAGATGTGAGGAGACTCTCTCTCTGCTTTGTTTTGTGTGTGAAGAAGAGTAATCTTGCATGTTATGTTATTCGTGTGATGATGTCCTGCAAAAAGATTGAACATTGTATAAACGCGAGTGAGGAATGTATGTAAAAATGTGTACAATGGAATGGACACAACAACACATTAATGGGTAGGTAGCCTTCAAAAAAAGAGGTATGCAAAAGACTTTGTAAAAGGAGCAACTTGTACTTGTAAATCATATATTATGNCTCTCTCTGCTTTGTTTTGTGTGTGAAGAAGAGTAATCTTGCATGTTATGTTATTCGTGTGATGATGTCCTGCAAAAAGATTGAACATTGTATAAACGCGAGTGAGGAATGTATGTAAAAATGTGTACAATGGAATGGACACAACAACACATTAATGGGTAGGTAGCCTTCAAAAAAAGAGGTATGCAAAAGACTTTGTAAAAGGAGCAACTTGTACTTGTAAATCATATATTATGTGAGTAAAGTAGAGTGGCAACTCGTATAAAAAGTATAAACACACTAGAGAAACACACACCGA
Organism: Coecobrya sp. COE2; assembly: GCA_027743765.1. Classification (NCBI taxonomy): domain Eukaryota; kingdom Metazoa; phylum Arthropoda; class Collembola; order Entomobryomorpha; family Entomobryidae; genus Coecobrya; species Coecobrya sp. COE2. The sequence goes on along the minus strand of JAHZMV010001509.1, from coordinate 6,224 downwards.
AGAAGAATAATGTGGTTTTTGCTGATCCAGCCAGATCAACACAAATTTTTGTGGGCTGAACAATAATATTTACACTTTAAAAATGATCTCGATTTTTGGCAGAGATAAAATAAAGAGTGATTTATTAGCAACGTAATCGATTACGTGAGCAAGCATAAATAGGGCAGATCCGATTTCCATGTATCTTTTTATATGACTACTCGCTGTACCTACATGAAGGATTCATTTTATATTGGATTTCTGAAATATTTGCAGAATGAAATAATTGCACATATAGAGTCCAATTTGTACCTCGTGAAAGATTTGCAGAAAAGCGAAACTAAAGACTGGATCAGTCTATAATTTGCCGTCTTTTTACTCATTACATGAAAGGGTGACACTGACAAGGCTATAAAATGTCGGGGTTTATTACTGTAATCTTCAAATGAGCAGGAGGTTCTTTGTTGTGGAGAAACAAGAGAAATAATATGTACCCTCCAATTAAGTACATTGAAATGTTTATGAGTGATAAAGTGAAGGCTGCTGAAGATATAATATTTTTAAGAGAAAAAAGCCAAGAAAAGAAAGCAGCTAAAAATAACGAACTCACCGTTAAGAGCAGCATGGATGTATTGATATTTTTCTAGTCAATGTAGTAGGATAAGTAAATAGGTCTTTATAGGCAACTAGAGAGATTAGTAGAATTATTGTGGAGACAGTGAACTACTGTATATTGTAAAAAGATGAGTTCCAAGTGGCAAGGACCAGGCTTATATGAGTTCCTCATTGAGGCGGAACTCCAGCAATATTACAATGCACTCAAAAATGATCTAAAGGTAAGGGAAAGGAAATTGGTTTAAACATATTCATGAGTTCAATTTGCATAATTTACGCTACCAACTTATTGTCCTTTGTTTACCGATGTCGGTTAATAGGTACAGAACGTTGCACAGCTCAAGTATGTCTCCGAGGAAGATTTGCAACAAATTGGCATGTCTCGGCCGGAGATGGTGAGTCAAGCAATAATATTTACATGGACTCTACGAGACAATTCTAGGCGATTCTACTATTCTAACTTTTCTCTTTGTTTGCTGAATTTAGCGACGTCTTAAGAAGTTCTTCCAAAAGCACTTTCCAACGAACGTGCTTGCCAAAATGAAAAAGGTACGTACAATACACAAGTTAGCAATTTTGGCACACTCTCATGCTGCCTCGTGTGTACTTGCAAAACCAGTGTAAAATGTCAACCCAACCAATGTACTTTCACCGTCTCATTTCTTTGTTTGCAAATTCCGATACAGAAGCTTCTCTCTCGTGGAGACAACTCAATCTCGGTAACGTCCATGTCCACAAATGGAGGTAGAAGTTCTTCCAAAAGCACTTTCCAACGAACGTGCTTGCCAAAATGAAAAAGGTACGTACAATTTCACACGTTAGCAATTTTGGCACACTCTCATGCTTCCTCGTGTGTACGTACAAAACAAGTGTAAAATGTCAACCCAATGTACTTTCACCGTCTCGTTTCTTTGTTTGCAAATTCCGATACAGAAGCTTCTCTCTCGTGGAGACAACTCAATTTCGGTAACGTCCATGACCACAAATGGAGGAAACGTGCTGAGCAAATCCACGCGAAACGTAGCTCCAGGTAGACACATCATCCAAGCAGAAAGTATTGTAATTCATAAAACGCTCGGTTCTGGAGAATTTGGAACTGTACAGCAAGGCGTTTGGACTTCGGATGATAACGAACGGGTTTGTGTGACATTCAGACTAACTTTTTTTTGGAAAATTTTAAGCATAAAAATGAAGTGTTTTTGGGTTATTAATTTGATTATAGATACAAGTGGCGATAAAGTGTCTGAGTCAGGAACGCATGGAAAATCAATCCTGTGGAATTTCTTAAAGAAGCTGCCATTATGCACTCGGTTGAAGTTATTATGGATGTGCAGTATAAGCTGTAATTTACAATGTTCTCAAAGCGACTTTACTTTGCATTCCAGATTTGTGATGGAATGCAATATCTGGAATCAAAGAGGCTAATTCATCGGTAAGTTATTATGGATGTGCAGTATAAGCTGTAATTTACAATGTTCTAAAAGCGACTTTAGATAATCGTCTTTAATTGTGTCTCTGCAGCGACTTGGCAGCCAGGAACATTCTCGTGTTTTCAAGGAACAAAGTGAAAATTTCCGACTTTGGTCTGTCCAGAGCTTTAGGAGTAGGAAAGGATTATTATCAGACAAACTTTAATGTGAACTTGAAACTCCCCATCGCTTGGTGTGCTCCAGAATGCATTAATTTTCTCCGGTTTACCAGTGCCAGTGACGTGTGGTGCGTGAAAATTAAATAACCTGTGGATGTAAATAATCTTTAGAGGAATCATTGAATTTATGAATATTGGTTCCTTTGCACAGGGCGTACGGAGTTACACTTTGGGAAATGTACTCGTACGGTTTCCAGCCATGGGCAGCCCTGACTGGTCAGCAAATTCTTGATGCCATAGATGAACCAAATTATCAACGATTGGAGAGACCGGAATGTTGCCCGTATGAAATTTACTACTGGGTCATGCTTAAATGTTGGCAACATGAGCCACAAAATCGACCAACTTTTTCAGAGCTTATGACATTGTTACCAGAGGTAAGACTATTTACAAGAAAATTGGATAAAAATGGAATTAAATAATGACTAAAATGAATTTCTCGTAATTCACAGTGCAAACCGGAGCAAGTACAGGCAATTAGAGACAGCGAACCAGAAGTACAGGAGAGACGAGAGTATCTGCAATTCTGTGCTGGCGATATTATTACCGTTTTGGATAGAAAGTAAGTGTCTACTTTTTATCAAGAAATTGTTGTGTGCTATGCCTTCATCTATGTACAAAATATAATATCCATCGGTTTGGTTTTTAGACCTTCACAAGGTTCTGAAGAAAGCAATGGACTTCTGTGGAAAGGGGTAACTAAAGACGGCAAAAGTGGATTGTTTAATCCCGGAAATTCAATCACTTATCTTGGCTCCAGCCTTCCATCAGTTAAGCAAAAGACTCCTAGTCCGTTCCAAAGAAGTGGTAAGCATAATTTCAGCAAGTTATTCTGCTCTGGTTTTAGTAAGAAAGTCGTGTTCAACAAACCGATTTTCATTAGATTCAAGATCTTCGTCGATGAGAAAAGGTCGCCTAAGCGTCGACATGATCAGTGGGCCACAAGGAGACTTGAAACACACCGGACATGTTGGTCCAGACGGTCAATATTTTGGAGACTTGACATTCTTGGGATCAAAGTGTTGGGTGCCTCGACAAGTAGTATCGCCATACAAGCCTGAAGGAGGAGGATCTGCGTCTGCCTCAGCAGCAGAGACGCCAACTGCCAGTACATCAAATTCAATTGCAACAACGTCTTCCTCTAGTCGTACTCCCTCCTCCAGTCATGGCCATCATCATCACCATCAGTCTCAGTCTACCACTCCAAGTAAATCGCTCAGTGAAAGTGTTGAAATTCCTGTGAGTGACAAGACACCACTGCTTCTCACAGCAGCACAGATGAACACGGACGGAAACGATCATGAATACCATGAAATTTCTGACGAAGAAAATGACTTGGTCGGGGATAGAAATACTCATCGTCATCTTCATCACAGACTTGAAGGGGGAGTGTCCAACCCAGCTTTAAGCTCAAAGTCACAGTCGCCGTTGGAAAGCCCACGTTTTGACGTAAGAATCATGAAGGAAAAGGCACTTGTGTCTTCTAATTTTAAAGAAATTAGAAGAATTATCTTTTCTTACAGAAATCATTTGACTTGGGAGGTCCAAGTCTCGTTGATGAAGTTTTTGGAGCTTTACAACATGAGCATCCAGTGGATGAAGCTCATAATGTCAAGAATGAACTCAGGGAAATGGCTCGATCCAAGAAGAAATTTGCAACGGTATGACATAAAACTACGGAATTGATGAGACTGAAGCATAATTTTTTTGAAGAATTTAGGCTAATGATTATACATTTCCTTTTCAGGTTAAACCAATTTCTTCGTCCGATAGGAGGACACTAGATCATGCTATTCATCTAGCTAATGAGCTTGCATCGCGCTCCATGCTGGATTTGGATCGTCCTGGAAAGCATGGTCATACGAATGCATCCATGGATGATATCTCCTCTCCCCGAACGCCGACTTCACCCAGTCATCGACGAAAGTTTTCATTCATTTTGGGGTCAAGCAGAAGTGAACGAGAACGCAGAAATTATTCTCAAGAGGCGGCTTCCATTCCTGATATTCAGGTTCGAAATCATAGCAAATTCATCAAAGCCTAACCCTCGCATTTCATATAATTTTTATATTATTTTCATTTTGTTTTTTATATTTTTGCTATTTTTATTTGCTTCCGTTTTGAACAGTCAACATTAACTGAAGAAGCTAAAGAGGCATATAATTCTCTAGTCGAGAAACCATCTCTTTGCAGTTTAGGTATAATTTTATTTTGTTTTTAGTTCAATTTTCAGAGATATATTTTTATCATAAATTTTCTTTGCTCAGAATTTAAATTCATAATAATTGTCATCATCATTAAAAATACGTCTTGTTTATTCGTGTTCCATTTAGGCTTTCTGACTCCTTCATACGACAACAAATCATCGAGCTTCCACTTCCCTGAAAAAAGTAGTTGCTCAACCAAACAGTCTGAACTTTTCGAAATTTCCTCTCCTACCAGTAACACCAGCATGCATTTCGATTCTTTACCCTCGACCTCTTCCTCTCAACTTCACCTCCATCACCACCACCATCAACACACCGTTACTCCTCACCACCAAAAGCAACACTCAATGCCTGCATCTACCTCATCATCGTCTGCAATGAACCATCATATTCATCAACCTACAATCAAACCACGACCTCGGAATCTCAGTCTTCCCAGTTGCGATAAGCTCAATAACGATACTAGCCCTGCTCCGGCATCTGCTGGAGCATGCGCAGCAGCTACCCAAGATAATGACGAAGAAATTGTTGACAGTAATCCACTTCGGCTACTGCGTCAAAGTAAGGCCGCTGTTGCCACCTCTAATGTGTTACCACTTCCACCTCGAGAACGGAGTAGACAAGGTACCGGCTTGTCAACTACAACTCGTCACCAGAGAAAGCACCCTTTGTTAATTCCTGCCAAAATTCCTTTGAGCGATGCGACACAAGATCAGAATCTTATGCCGCCACCCCCACCGCCGAAACCGCAACGACAACAGAGCACTAACAAACCACTGCCACCGGTAGTAACAGAAACAGTTGGATGCGTTTCTGTTACTACCAGTAATTATTCTGCCCCACCAGAGCTGCCAACATCGACAAAAGCAAAGTCAGAAGAAAACCAAGCTGGTTGTTCAGCAAGCCTAGAAAATCACAAGGAGGAGACTAATGACAATTTGCATAGAACGTCACCTCCTTCGTCACTGCCGTTGACTAATAAAAAGGCTGTCCCGACGCCAAGAAGTCGAAACCCTTTTATGTCTTACGAAAATCCATTAGCTCATGATATCATCGAAGGTGAAAAAGATAGTGAAGGTCAGTCATCAACATCCAAAAAGGAAGGTGAGCCAGTAGTACCGATTCCTGAGAAGCGTAGAGGCTCGACTGACTCAAACTTGGGAGCTGCCAATCCTGCGACTTCAGACAGTGCAACTGCTCCTTTGTCTGCCGACGCTGAAGTCATGTCCAAGAGGGCTCCTGCTCTACCTCCGGTGAGAAAATCTTCACGGGAAGAGTTAGGAGGTACAGTAAGCAATACCTCTACACAGTACACTACAGTGACTGCCTCTCCTTCTTCTTCATCTAGACCCAACTCGATAAGCAGCAGTATTTCCAAATCTAGCGACTCTGGAAGCGTGAACAGTACCCTATCCTCTGCTGCAGTAAGCTCAGAGAATGGTCAACAATCAACCGATAACTTATCATCAGTCTGTTCGCAGTCCTCGTTTGCAACGCCAACGAAAGTGAAGACGATTCAAAGGGTCCTGGGTTCTTCAGTAAGTTTAAATTTTGTAGCCTTCAGTATAATTATTTTCTCCACACAGCGTCTCTAATTTTCTAACGTCCGCTATTATTTTTTAACAATTTTAGGCTACGCCTGACCTCTGTAGATGGAGTTTGGAAGCCACACTTGGAGACTCTGCCCACGCAGTGAAGCTTCTCCGACTGAAAGCCCTCCTTCCAGAATCATTAATGATGGACAATACCGACCATGTTGTATCCGTTCTTGAAAT
>JAHZMV010001508.1:0-14672 GCA_027743765.1 Coecobrya sp. COE2 | reverse complement strand
AACTGTGTCCTTCACCTCCCGGTCCTCTTCCAGAAGAAAGTGTTTCACCGTGTGGAACACTGAGTTGACACCTTCCGCGTCCTCTACCACCTTAAATCATATTGATTTTAAACCAACCTGGATAATCTCAATCTTGATTTATTTCATGATTACCCATTGGAGTTCCTTTCGGTGTGTCATGGAACATTGGGGGTACCTTAAGCGTTCCCTCGCATTTCCCACATATAAATGGTTTATCTCCAATGAAGTCTTCAGGGATCACCCCGCAGCATATACCATGAAACCAAGATCGGCATTTCATGCATTCAATCATAGGTACATTTTTTACCAGCTTATACCTTGGTTGACAGAAACAATGAGCTTGATCTGTTGCCTTGTTGGGTTCCTGACTTGGTTTGTGACTTCGTGCAAACGTTTTCCCTCTCAGCTTTTCATACAGTGACTTAAATAAATAATATTAAAACCCAGAATAATACTAATAAGTGTTAAGTAATCGCAAATACTTCGTCACGATTAAGTTTAAGTAGTTGACTTACAAACACTCCTTTCCTTTCGTAAATCCATATTGACCAAAGGAAGAAACGATCCCTTGCATCATGTGTGCACCCGGGAAAAAGAACCTCCAAAGCTTTCTCCCAAACGCTGTCGTTATCTTCCCAGTTCCGCTTATTCAAACGAGTTACCTTACCATCAGAAGCAGTGTACAAGGCCATAGCAATGGCGTCCGCATCCTTTCCCAGTTTCTCCCATTTAAGTAAGTTGTCATCCATTTTGCTGATATGAAGACGTCATAGAAGATAAATTATAAGACGTGTTATTACTGAGAGGTGTATTGACAAATTAGTTTCTATCTTTATTCACAATATGGTATTATAAATTTTGTGCCTCACTACAAATATCGGATGAATTAAAAACCGAATTTAAAATTAAAATAAGTAAACTTGTACGCGATGAGCAAGTAACAAAGGCCTGGGATCTACAAGCGGCGAAATCCGGCAATGCCACCAGTAAAATTGAGGAAGTGATCTGCAGACGGCGTGCCTCGTTGCATGACAAAAAATATAGACTTGTATGCACCGTACGTTTTAGATAGAAAATGCAGGATATGCTGGCATTCCAGAATTTCCAAATGTTGGTAGCCCTACGGTATCATTTCCCGTCGGAACACGGGGAGTCACAGCATTTTCTTTAGTACAGAATTACATGTTATTGCTTAAGTTGTGGTACGTTCTGTATTCTAACCTTATCGGTAGCAAATCTGTCCAACATTGTCTCTTCCGTTTCATATTGAAGGTTAACCTCTCCGCTATTCTTATTCCGCAACAAAAACCTGTGTACTGAATAGTCCCTGTCCAACAAGACCTTGTAAGCTTTTCCTTCTTGGAAATATGCGATGGTCATTTCAGCTCCATGAAAAGTTCTCTGAGATGAGTTGTATGCTTTCCACCATTGATCTGTCATCAGAAATAATAGCCTGTAAAACAGCATACGAAAACTCTTCAAGGTATAAGTGTACGTTCATAACAATGTCTAACTTGACAGATAGGTAGTATTCACTCCATGGTGGTGATGAGAGACACCGTCCCGAAAGAAAGTCATCGTATCCTGTTGCAAAGATCATGCTGTTAACATTTGTGAATGCGTTGCTGTTAATTTGTTCATTGCTTACTTGAAAACAACTTGTAGAATCCAGTTTTGGTTCCATTCGGTTTGGCACAAGACTATAAGGCCGAGATTCATTGCCGCTGTACACATTAAATTAATCTGTTAGTTTCCGTATTTTAAGCAGTGCTCATTAGATTTGACAGTTCTATGCCATTTCCTTATAATATACAGTAAGATATCAACCTAGGATTATGTAGGATTGCTCCGGAAGCTGCACAAAGCGTCACTTCCTGAAAATAAAAGGTTATAGGAACAAAGAAAATTAAAACCCATAAGATTAATGTTTGATCATTGTACACTTCAGAAAAGCAACAACTCACCACAATTATTAGAAGTAAATTGTTTTTAAAGATGAACATTACTCTCTAGTAAATCCCACAGACTGAGTTTGGGGATAATTGGATGCCGATAAAAACAAAAATAGAATATTTTTGCAACACAATGGAGCAGTTTTACAATTTCTTTTTCCTCTGGATACAACACGAGATCTCACAATAATATGGGCCTTCCTAAGTAGAGTCTCACATGTACGTAGTATACTACACATGTTTTATTCNAGCAACAACTCACCACAATTATTAGAAGTAAATTGTTTTTAAAGATGAACATTACTCTCTAGTAAATCCCACAGACTGAGTTTGGGGATAATTGGATGCCGATAAAAACAAAAATAGAATATTTTTGCAACACAATGGAGCAGTTTTACAATTTCTTTTTCCTCTGGATACAACACGAGATCTCACAATAATATGGGCCTTCCTAAGTAGAGTCTCACATGTACGTAGTATATTACACATGTTTTATTCTTCTGTAAGCAAACAACCAGATTTCACACACACATGTTACACACATTTCTCCGCTTTATTTCTGAACTTTGTCTACAGCAGGAAACACACAACAAACAACAACTCTCCAATTTTTCCTTTACCCACGTTAGAAATCAGCAGCAGGCAGAAAGCGCACAGCTTTACTAGTTTCAGTTTTACTAGCACAGCGTACACTGGATGAATTATTATTTTTGTTTTGGCTCAAGCTTGCATTTGTAACCCAATTGTTATGAATAAGTGTTTGCTGAGTGTCTCATTTCTCACCCTAATTACGTTAGCTAACTGTGAACTCCCTGTTGTCATTAGTCGAGGGGCTTTCATCACACCCATAACCGGAGTGACATTATATGATGATGTTGAATTACTTCATCATATCATTTCAGGTACGTGTAGCTTATCACGAATATTGGTTTTTAAACTGCTACTTAGGTATATTGAATTGATGAGTTGTGAATTATTATCTGAAAGATTTGCCAGACCCACCGTCGTCAATCACTGGGATATGTCCTGAAGGGGCGACAAAAAAATCGTGCGACCTGACCAAACACATCCACAATATACTTGAAGATAACGCATCTTTATTGACAGTACTCAACCGCGCACGTACAACCTTTGGACTTTCAGATGAACTTTTACCGGATGTTAATGTTTCCAAAACGGCCTTTCGAAGAGTCAAGGAACAGGAAGTCAACAGTGCCCCACCGTCTGATGATTTGCAAAAGTTGGTTGGAAACGAGTGGTACGAGAAAGTAAAAACAAGGCTCCTTGACCGTAAACCTTTTACATCTGGAACTGGAGAAAATCATCACATCTTACAAAAACGCTTCATCCAATTTGTTCGTCAAATCGCACCTGTAGTTGCTGGAGGGGCGGCCCTTCTTGGACTTGACGAGTTAGTAGATTTTGCAAGTAGTCTATTCGTGGGTGAAAACGGTCTGCTGAGATTTCTTACCATCTTGGAAGCCACCAGTCCCGAACAGTCCATAGTTGACCTCTCTCGAAGGGTCTCGGAGTTTGAGGCAGAAACTAGAAGAGTTACAGCAGATATAGCAGAAGAGGCTGCGGAAGTGCAACGTATTACAAATGATCTTCAGCGCGACGTAGCACAACATAAAATGGATCTAGCAACGGTTGAAGATAGCCATTATTTATCGCAAGAAATTATAACTGATCTAGGAAGTCTACTTTTCACATATGGAGTTTACTTCTTGTTCATGTTATCTGATGTTGACTGCAGATCAGGGTTCATCAGGTAATTGTGCTGTCATTTTTAGAAATATGTTGTAAAAATGTAAAAATGCAGAAATGTTTTTATATCTGTTTAGTCCCCTAATACTTCCACCGCATTTACTCTCACAGAAGCTAACCGAGATTGCCGCAATCCTGCCAACTGATATGAAATTAGCAGTAACATTGGATCGAATACAAACTTACTACACAACTAAATCTGCATCATGCATGTACGACTCTCATGGTACTATGAAAAACAACTACTTTCATTATTAATAATCCTAATCTGCAAATGAAAAAAATGTGTAATTTTATTTATTGAAAATTTAAAGGGGGTCTTCTTACTGTTCCTGTACCGATTGTATACAAATCTGCCGACTACAAGCTGTACGAATACCGTAATATATTTTTTGCCTGGGACCATTATACCTGTACATTGGAATCATCGGGAAGGTATGTTGTGAAAGATATCAAATCCAACAAAGTGTTTCCTGTTGAAGACGTTGACGAAGAAAAATGTGCCCCTCACACAACAAAACGTTGCAAAGTTCCACCCGCTGGGGATTCCGCCGAAGCATATTGTCTGACTCAACTTCTATCATCGAGCACTGTTGAACAGGTAAATATTGAGTGCTTGTGATGGGATAATAAATATTTGTATTGTGTTTGTGTTTATTTTTCGGGTTAAAGGTCCGAAGTGCTTGCAAAATGTCTTGCTACAACAAGAAGGAGACAATACTTTCCAGCATACCCCTACAACCGAATGTGTTTTATGGAGTACATATTCCTAAGGACACCCTCACTGTACATTGCCCTAATCATGAAGTTTATAATGTAACGGAAGAAGTTAGATATGGTGCATTACGCATTATGGTCAACTGCGCATGTGTATTTCGTTTGGGGCAAAAAACCGTTGGAAGGTCAACAGTGGAAGTTGTGTGAAGGTCATGAAAGTATAACATTGGATGTATTGCTTCCAGGACACTGGACAACACTAACAGATTTTTTACCTTTTACAAACGATGGGGTTACGGACGTCACCAAATTCCAGCACAGAGATGAAATATTTAATGAACATTATATGGATTCTGAAAATGAAGAGGAGTCGTTTATTACTACTGAGGTTTCAATCATTGCAGTAATTTGGAATTTTTTACATTCAATTATATTGGGGTATGTGATGTTCAAGTTAAATATGCTTCATGGTGGCGGTGGGGTAGTGGGTTTATCCACCATACAAATGGTAGACGCACATCAACACCATTACTGCAAGCTTGAAGACGACCTTTACTATATATTATACTTAATTTGTGGTCTTTGTTCACTGGCGTTTGTTCCACCACTCCTATGGAAAGTCTATGACTTCATTACTGGACAATTCTGGACTGCAGTGGAAGTGCAGGCGGACAGAAGATTGGCGACAGGAGTTTTGTAATGGGTCTTTTATTTTAAACCATATTGTATCATCACTAACACAAACTAATTACTTTAACCATATCACTTGACTAACATTACGAACGAGAATTATCATACTAACATCTGTCTAACCATTTTAGCTAATACGTATGTCCGGTTTAAGTATTGACAATGAATAAATTTAAAAGTTTACCAAATCATTACCACAGTTGATTTTTTTGCAACATACCATAGCAGCAATAAATATCCACACCGCTTCATCTGTTAAGCATTTCATTAAAAAACGGAAAGGATTATTAATATTATTCAAAAATAGAGCGCTGCTGACCATTGATACAGTTGTTAATGGGATTTGCAACAATAGATGCCCGTAGGCTGGATATTGCTCAAACACACCCCGCAAGAACTGCAACATAATTTTTTTAAATTGCGTTACAAATTATTTATTAGGTGGTATATATGTTATAATCTTATTTTAAGACTACTTTGATCAAACCATTTGAATTCCGTTTATGGTAAAATTGATAATACACCACATTTGAATTTGCACGGAACCACCATGAAATAGGGCAATTATCATGAAGCATGGAATAGATTTAATGATGGATAAAGTCTTTGAAGATTCAAGTCGATTCTCCCGAGCTATGCCAATCATATATCTGAGAATAAAACTTGGAAATTAATTTAAAATGCCACATCTTTCCCAAAATTTATCAATGTCACAATGAAATTTTTCCTGATGTAACAGTACTTTGTACTTTGTTCTCACCGTTTAAAAAACCTATACAAACTGACATCAAACTTTTTCAACAGAGTGCTGTAGTTGTACGTGTATGCTACACAAATAGGAGAAGGATGACGTTGATGGAATTGATCATCATAAAAAGCCGATGATAACGCATATAGTACCTTAATTTTTGTACTATAGAAGGTAGCTGAAATTACAAGAAATAACGAGAAATTAAAACAAAAATACAACTCAAATACTTTTAAAAATTTTTTTTTCATTTGCAATAAATAGAGTTAGAGTTTGCATGCCTGAAAAAAAAACAGCTACCATTACTGTTAATCCAGTCACTTTCTTTTCATAAAAATCGTTCTCGAGTAATGTGTTGAAATGAAGGAAATGTTGTAGTAGAACCATTATCACATAAAAAGATGTATAATATAGAATCTGTTTCCCCATAGAAGTGTAGGTATGACGTAAGTCAGTCTGAAATGTTTATGGTATAAGTGGGGTTACCGAAAACTTCACTGATATTAGAAAAATTCATATTGCTTACTCTAAGATAATCCGCATAGGACACGAAGGGCCCGTAAACCAGCGTAAACGGTTGGAGAGCATACGGGAGAGTAGAAACAATCATATCAAGTTTGTTAACATTTTCCTGATCTACCACGCTGCTAACTATTTTTAATGGCATCCATGCAAGCGCAGTTAGGAATTGGTTTGGATTTGAGCACTCTCGATTAACAAAGTTCTGTAACATGCATACATTTTTGTAATTTGTTCCGCATTTTTTAAAAGTTCTAAAATATCTATTTGATCTATACCTGCAACCAGACTGTGTTTGTTCCAAAGTAGAAAAGGATAACAGATGCCCATAAAATCGGAATGCCTCCGCAGCATCCAATTGACGTTATGATTAACAACAGAAATAGGTAGAGAAGCATTCCAACGTTACCAAAAAGAATCCAGGCTACCGTGATATACAATGATGTAAACTGAGAAACAGTTTGCACGATCTAAAATTAGAATTTTGGGATGCATTTATTATTTCAGGATTTACTGTCACGCATTGCATTTCAGATGAGTATTATGCGTACCCTGTACTTCAACAAAACATATACACAAACACTTAAAGGTAACTGTTTCGTTAAGTAAAATGTAATGATCCGCTGGAAATCCTTGTCAGAGGTGTCCCTTCGATAGCCAATGAAGGTATCAATAATGCTGCTGGACTTTAACATTTCATGATTTTTTACAATCCCTAAAGAAAACAATTTATCAGTGAGTGCCGAGATATGAATAGAATAATTTACACCTTACTTGAGGTTTCCGTTGCCATTCGCCAAATAAAAAAAATCAACAAAATAACGTAGAAACAAAAACATGAGTTGAAATATTTCATTTTAAAATGCATTATTTTTATTGACAATGTTCTAACCGAACAACTCGGATGTAGTGAGACTATACCGACTAATACGGAAATGACACTCATAGCATATTAACTAAATCATTAAGCTCGTCGCTGTAGAGCATATCCTCCCATAAATTGATATGGTCATAAATTGTGAATATAAGAGTTACTATTAAGGAGTATCAGTGCAAGGCATTTCATATTACCAGTATACAAATATTCCTTATTACTACCACTTCACTACACTTCAACAGCTTAGATGGTTTTGCTGCTTGAAGCATCTTCACTATCCATGAACTTGCAGTCATTCTTAATGAATCCACCGATTTGAGTCAGGAGGCTGAACTGATGTTGTTCTTCGCTTTCAGAGCTATCCACGACCGTAAGAGATATTTCATTCTTAGCGAAAGTGGTGGAGATGTGAAAGAGGTAGTGCTCACAATGCAAGACATATACATTCTTCCAAGCCTGCAATATAAAAGAAAAAAAGACCCATAACTTTGAGTATCCTCCAAACAAGCATTCAAACAACGTTCATTCATTCAAGTACGGCTTATCGCTATGAATTCATCAGTAATAGGCAGTCTATACTCAGGCCCCTATATTGGGTGTCCGGATCCAATAAGGAGGATTTTCGAAAGCAAACAAAAGCGGGGAACAACGCCAACAAATTGGCGCATAAGTTGAACTTTGCCCCAAAGACCACCAAAACATTACTAAGACCCCTAGTAAAGTTAATCACTAAAAATACAGAAGCAAAGATTGTAGCTTTGCACCCCATTTTTGGGCTGAGTATAGACTGATAACATATCGACAGGATTTATATCAGAATAACCTTCTCGTCTGAAATCTTCGTAAAGAGCTCATCCTCGGTCGACAATGTTTCAAAGACTTCTTCTTCTGTCCCATTCTGAACTAAGAAACGTTGGATATTCATCTCTTTTGTAATTATAAGGTTATATGCACAGTTTTCCTTCAACTTTTCCTCGGTTGCATCGATGCCCCAAAAAACATTATTAGGATCATTTTTGTAGTGACGCATCTTTCTTTATTCTATAATAGAACATATAAACTTTTTCAATTAAGCAGTTTAATGGTTTGGATTACCTGCCATTTTAACTCTATCAAAGGTGTCGTCCTCGGTATTCCAGTTTAAGTATTTATCATTCCCCTGAAACATAAACACATATTAATGGGATTGTTACACAGATTTCTCATCTAACTACAATTGTATACAAACATCAAAACATGTTTCCTTCCGCTGATCCCTTGGCTGTCTGAGTAGTTTGACAATGTACTCCCCCAGTGGACTAAATCAAATAAGAATATGTAGTTTGCTTAATGTTTTAATATAGTTGAAATGAAACAAGAAAAACTACGTTAGAAAAAAAAGAAAACCAATTTTTGTAGAAACACCAGAAACAATATCACTTTTTTGTTATAAACTTACGCCAGCATAGGCTCAGGAATCTCAATAACGTTGTAGGTGTACTGGTGCTTGGGGCAAGCTGACACACAGGAGGACCAGAAGACGACAGCCAAAGCCGATGATAATAAGGATACCATCATGTTGTTAGTTTAAAACTTATTGTACACTTTCCAGTGGTTTAAGTATGAAACCCCGTTGTATAAAAAACGATCAAGAATGTTGAGGAAGATAATGCAAACCAAATGATCATTTGTATTTATTGGACTGAACTGGACTGATGCACTGCATAATTGTGAATGGTCAGATACTTTCAAACTCACCACTTTTAAATAAGAATACTTCCTCGCCATATCTTACATAATGTACTTTTTTATATTACATGCAACGAAAACGAATCATAATAGTAAAGGTTTGAGAAAACATAGCTATAAACAAATGCATGCGAGGAATGAACTATGTATGACTATGGCTTTAATATTGCAATGAATCCAACATTAAATTATACAATCATTAAAACCTAATGATTACACAAGCATAAAGAGTGTTGACAATAAGTAATATTGAAGTACACAGCAATATCCTATACATATTTGGGTGATTGAAATGCTATATTTTAAGACAATATGTGGAATTCTAAGGGAAAAGGTGGGTAGTGCTCGAAACCCGATTATTAAACATTATTTTCAAAATGATTAGAATGTAATAACGTTGTGCCGTAAGATTCAGATAACTGTTGGTACTATAAATAATGCAAGTGGTAAGCTAGATAACAGAAAATTTATATAATGGCGTTATAAATACTTAAGATATGAAAGAAAATAACGTCTTGCTATTACTCAAAAACGATCCCTGCTACCATTATTCCATTCACATTCAAAAAACAGTTTCACATTTTTGGAGCATTAACCACGTTTTCGCTGATAACTCTCATTATGGTTAAAACTTATGATTACTACAACTACACCAGATTACAACAAGTACTAACGTATTATATGAAATTTCATTTTTCTTGCTAGATGATCAACTAATGTGTACATACTGTCGAGAATTCCTAATTTTCATCCTCGTTTCCATTGTTGTAGGATTTGTAAAATCCACCAATACCAGAGGAAAGCATTATGTACCTTAACTTCGTCATTGGAGTTTTGTTTGTCGACAACCGTAACAGAAACCATTTGATTTGCAAATTGTTTGGAAAGGTGAAACAAAAAGTTTTCACATGACATTACGTCCAAATGGTCCCAATACTATAATGAATTAAAGTAGATTGTCATGCTAATGTGGATGTTCATTATTTGCTTCTGCTGCCTGATAAATTAAAATATCCGACATATTACCTGTTCATTCGTAATTTTTGTCATTAGATCCTCTTCAGTCAGGTAAGCGGTGTGAACTTCTCCGTCACTGGAATTGCGTAGCAAATAGCGATGAATATTTAGCTTCCGGTCAACAAGAATGTTCCATGTCTCTCCCTTCTCCAGTGCCTTCATTGTATCCAATGGGCCCAAAAATACGGCATCTGGTGTCGTTTTGTGTTTGTAAACCCAGGAGGCTTTCAATGTAACCAACATGGAAACATTATAGTATCTCTATTGACATGATTAATCTCCTTAAACGCAACATACTAAAACACCAGTTCATTTCATTTGAAAAGCACCTGAAAGCCTCTTGCTGTCAAACTTATCATCCTTCGGGGCAAATGGAGCCACTCTCAAATAATCCGTGTTGTTCTGCTGTGGAAATACATATTAACAATAATCTCTTCAATAGCTTGTGCATATACGTACACCATAAACGTCTTACATTATGACAGTTTGTTGTGGGAAGGTCCCTTTCCCCTTTTAGTTTAGACAATATGTAGTCTCCCAGGGCTCTATATTTGTTTTTACATAAAATGCAAATATAATGTTTTTTACATTGTCCACCGCAACTTTACGTTATAAAATATCTCAAGAATTGACTTTTATCTGTGTGACACCTACTGTATTTGCGGTTCTTTGCAATCAATCACTGTAACCAAGTAATCAAAAATATCAGCCTTAATAATATGATATTAAATTATATAAAGGAATAACCTAACCGTTGTAATGATAGTCGTTTTTAGTGTTGCAGGCGTCACAGAAAATGAACGCTAACAGCACGAAGAGGGAAGTGGAAATAATTCCGCGCATTGTTGTGTTGAAATGCGAATTGCAGTTAATTACGAACTTAATCTCAAAACTTGTTAGCCTTAAATTTTATTTGTGACGATTTTTGAGTTTGTTAGAAATAAAGCAAGTTGCGCATACAATGATACAAAATTCGTTACTGTTGAAGTCACCTCTTGAAATCATAGGTTTTTGCTGATTGCATGGACTGCCCAGCATTACTTTACGACTGTGCGTAGTGTCAATGGCCGCTGCAAGCATTCTTTCCTCTGGCACGTGCAGATTGTAATCTTTTGCATGAACGGTTGTGATGAGAAATGGTTGTGGAAAAGGCAGTGGATATGAAAAGTGATCAAAAGAATGCAGTCAAGCAATCTGTATGGAGAGGCTGCTCCTACACAATTTGTTGCTGGAATTATGTTGCCTGATGGTAATAATAAACCGGTTTACGGCGGTAGGCATTGATTTATGACTGTTGCATCTAAAAAGCAATACTTCTGCTTATACCACATTTTTACACGAAATGCTTATGTTCACATAACCATTTTTTCCATCGGTTGTTTTCAAGTATGTGTACAAAGTCCACAAAATGCATTTTTTATTCCTACATTCTCTGTCGTTGCACGTGGAGTTTTTTGTTAACAGATTACAGCTAAAAATAAAGATTTCCTTTTCAACTGCAAATCCCAGACTTCACAAGATCCGGTTAAAATTTATACATTATTTAGAAAACAGTGTAGTTACAAAAAGGATCATCCCCATACTGGATTGCATAACCTTTCATTTACAGTTCAATTTATTCAAAATTTAAAAATGAAACGTTTTGTCACAGTTTCGTTAGTTTTTTCTGTCTTACTAACGATCACTGTATGTGAAAATCAAAGTAAGTACATATTAAATTAAAAAGTTTTTGTGGCATCGTGTCTCATTGTTTTTTATTTTACGATCAAATAATTTAGAATTGAAAGCGAATTTATTAGAATTTTGTGATTGTCATATTTTACGTTTAAACTGTTAACGTGTCACTTTCTTGTCTTTTTTGTCACTGTTTGTTTGCTTTGTTCTTAATAAAAATGTTCAATGTAAGATGTTCATCACAGTACATATATTCACCACGATGTTGTTTATTTCAGATAAGGCGACATCTGACCCCACACTTATTAAGAAAACGGATGATGATTTTCTACGAGTCCAGATTCAAGCTGTCAAGTCTTACCAAAAAAAAGTTCAGATAAAAAACTGGAGTTGTTCGTACGAGGTTGACAACGTGGAATTTGTCTTGGCTTAGAGGTTCTTTTCATATTAAAAATATTATCTGTATTTTTTATGTAGGATCACATACAGGCATTCGAATTCCTTCCTTCCGTCAATACGATCAAAGAAAATGCAGCCATGGGTGAGTTTAAGCTATCTGTTACCTACGCATTGTACAATTTATTTATTTTAACCAATATTATTTGGAGAGTAGTTGTATGCATGATGTGAAAAGTTGGTTACTTACGCACATTGCAGCTTCCTTTTAAGTTGGTGGTAATTTCTGTTGCCTTTAGTTTGCTGCAATGCTATTCATTTAAAAGCTTGGCCTCATCAATGCTAAATGAATTGAAATTTTGTAATTTTCCACTATAGAGTCATTTCATAACGGCTTCGCAAACTCGGAAAATACAGTCGTCGTGGGAGGAGCGGTGGAAGTTGCAAAAGTATCTTCAATGAAAAACATGAAATATATATTTATCTGGGAGGGCATCTATGTTAATACATTAGAATACAATAATGTCCTATATGGTATGTATGGTATAAGTGCAAGTATGAATACGCCACAGATTATGCGCCGTCTAAAACAGTTGTCTATTTTTAGGTGGTTCTCAAATTTATCATGTTGGATTTGGAACTAGCTTTCCTAGATCCTTTTTTACTTACCAAGACGAAGTATGCATTGTTAAATGTTTAAAAATCCACGCAATTTTCAATTAAATCTAATAGATTTGGTGACAAGGAAAACGCTTATTGGAAATTTATTTCAGGCTCTTCACTTTTATGATCTGATTTCATGCGTACCATACACAAATTGGATTATGAAAAACAGAGAGTCTCGCATTAAGGAAATATATTCCGTCCCAGCTCAAAGCAACACTCACTTTAGAAACACTGTGAAGGGGATTGCAGGTTTGTTCCCTGTTTAAAAATATCGTATCAGTTTTTACATTAAATTTTATGAGATTTTTTCTTACAGGGGTTATTCTCTCACCACCGATAAGGAATGCATCAGTTAATGCTACTAATGAGCACAACTCAACTATTGTACACGAAGTTTCAGATGAGAATCCTATCACTGTTTCTTTAAGCATTTTGTAGAAACCAAAGGAATATCTTCAGCATTTCATAGAGCAATGAACACTGTTGATTAATATATACATTGTGTAGTTGAACTCAACAAGTAAACTAATTTCTGTGTGCATTACTTGCCTTTAGAAACGACAATAAAACCTCACGATTTCTTATTCTTAGTTTCAGTCTTTATTTTTCTTGTTTGTGTAACTGTTCCAATTTGTATTCCCCTGTTCCTATTATCTAGCTTTTAAATTTCACTGTTTCTTTAAGCATTTTGTAGAAACCAAAGGAATATCTTCAGCATTTCATAGAGCAATGAACACTGTTGATTAATATATACATTGTGTAGTTGATCTCAACAAGTAAACCAATTTCTGTGTGCATTACTTGCCTTTTGAAACGACAATAAAACCTCACGGTTTCTTATTCTTAGTTTCAGTCTTTATTTTTCTTGTTTGTGTAACTGTTCCAATTTGTATTCCCCTGTTCCTATTATCTAGCTTTTAAATATTAGGGCGACTTTATTTAATGTGACGCATAAATATTGGCAACCTATATTGAAATTTAATTTGTCACTCGAAATACATAATTGTCACCTTTTCCATGTATTTATGTTATTATAATACACCTAGTTGCATTCTTTGATTCACTTTTTCAACCATTCATCACAATATTACGTATTATCAACTTGTTGAAATATTTTTTTTCAAATTTCGATTGCCAAATTTAATTACTACATATTTTTTGTCAGTGCATGCATTTATATTCAGGAAGGAACGTCTGGTACATTATCCGAGTTGTTATTGCAAATTGCAAGAATAGCAAAATGTTCTTGGCTTCAAAGTTTGCAGTTTTTTTGGCTGCGTTAACTTATTTTACTTCAGCAGAGTTCTTAGACATAAACGATCCCAAGTTGATGGAGATTAGGGAACACATCATTAAAGCATATTATTTACGACCGGATCCAATCAACCAGTGTCAAGAGGAGGTATTATTTAATGTTCGTGTTGTTTTTTCACCAAATCAATTAAAGGTTACTGATTACTTATTCTGTCATTTTGTGATCCACCAACAGCGTCATCGTGCAGCAGTAAAACTGTACACTCGCGTGTTGCCAGTAAAGGAACAGGAAGATATGCTCCGTAAGTGGCAAAAATAATTAACTTTACTAATTTAAAATGCAAACTTTAATATCTGTGATGTAATTAGTGCAGAATGTTAGCTGATAAATTCATACTTTAAATATGTTGTAGTGATCAGTTGTTTTTGTGGTTTAGTTGATATTCAGAAATCAATTATCAGTGGAGACAATGACTACTTTGTCGGTTTGCCGGAGACATTGAGCGCCCTCTCTTCGAGTAAAATAAACTACTTATTATACTGGGAGAACCTCTATATTAATTCAGCTACATACCGGTATGCAGCGCTTCATCTTGTTTACTTTGAACATCTGTACATGAGTATTATTCCATTTACAAGCAGAACC
>JAHZMV010001507.1:0-16619 GCA_027743765.1 Coecobrya sp. COE2 | reverse complement strand
AGGCAAACATATAGTTTGTACATGATATTTAGAAACATTTAAATAAATTGTTAAAAACCCCATTAAACCAACGACTGGAAAAACTCATAGGTGCAATGACATCCATGTACGCACTTTTGAGGTGAACGATCCACTAACGCTAATTAACATGAAATTATCATTAAGCTGATTTGTATGTGATAAGAATTTATGACATGCTTATTTAGATCCATGTACATATGTGTAACACATAATGTGTTTACTTTTCCAGTTTCCAGATTCCAGATGCATATATACGAACCAAACATAATGAAATGAGATTATTTGCAAAATAACTAACTGCGTTCTTGCGCTGGTAGTAACAGTGTTCTATTCTGTGCAGTGAACTGATCTAACATGTTATCAAAGTCATAAATGATAGTATATTCAGTAATGTCGAAAATTGCTTCTGCGTTACTATAAATAAATAATAAATATACCTATATGAATTATATGAATTGGCTGTGCTTTCAATTGTGCAAATGCAAACGTGAACTTTTAAAACATGCCACTTAAAGTTCAAATAGTAATATTTACATAATAATAATTACTATTGATCATTAAATAAAATACATCAAAATACTAGCAATGTGCTAATTTATTTAAGTACGCCTTTAGTTTTTATTCAGTCTACATTGATTGATACCACATTTCATTTATGTTTCAACACTTGAACTTCATCCAATTCAATGGTGGAGCTTTTATTGTCACCGATGGAGAATTGAGCTTTGATAAACTTTAAGTCATATTTCATTTCCTCAGAATATCCCGTCAAACAGGGCCAGTCGAAATAATTTTTGAGTTTGCATAAAAGTTTTAGCATGAAGTCACATGCCCTGGATGCCTGTAATCAAAATATAACACGGAATTATTGAATTTTTTTTATGAAAAACCGATTTCTGCATAGTCTTATGGTCTATGTATATTGTATACCAAAGCGAATAATCCCACACTAGCACCAATTGCAAGTATCAGCTTGACAGAATCAAACTTTCTCCCTTCTCCATCTACATCAATTACAAATTTCAATCCATAACTTCTGGTAAGCGTCCTTCTGTTTTCTTCGTGGTATGTCGATGATCTATAATATCAAAAAATATTATTTTTTAACGCGAATTCATTGGTTAGGAGGTATGTATTTTATGGAATGGGCTCAATGATTGATTAGCTATTCAAGATGTTCCATACAAGAAATTGAATCCCGGTGATATATATGCTTGTGGATTATCCAGTCTTGCGAAGGAATATTTTGGACGGCAAGTGGATATTGGTTTGCCATAGTCAAAGTCGCAAAACCATTCAATTCTAATAGCAAAAACGCCTCCAGTACGTGCTACATGCGCGTAATTTTCTTTTGCTCCAGCAACAATGTCGCCTAACTTAAATGTAGGGCAATAGGGATCAGTTTTTGGATTGTACACACAATTTTGAAGGTACTCTTTTGTTGCACTGTCCACTATATTTCTCCTTTTGTAATGGTGCCCAAAGTGTGGAAAGTTTATTGAATTTTTAACGAGAACGGTAAAGTCCTTTGTACCTTCCAGCAACGCACGTGTGCCTTGTCTGTAAATCATATCATATATACGTATGTACCCAAATAATCCGTTCTTCCAACTAGCAAGATTAAAATGAAATTATTTCCAAATTATGAATTTTTCAAATTATTCACAGTGGTAATTTGTCAAGCTCGGTGGGGCACCATGCCTCGACCTCACATGTTTTAATTTTTGCCGAAGAAGCTGCAACACTAGGATTTGGCAAACATTTTCCAGTCATGAAGCCATTCCCCAAAGCTAATGACTTGCCCGCTTGACAGTCTTTGTCCAATTTACATTTGGAGCCTTCCACTTTCGTACTCTAAATCATTAGCAAATATAAGATAATTATTTTCCTGTCATGCATAGATTGTACAGATTGCAAAAATGTAATTTAAATTTTAAACCTCAGCGCATGTACTACGAGTTTGATTTGGTGTAACAACCAAGTTTGTAAGAATGAAGAATCCACCGGACTCTTCTCCATGCGAAGGAATGGATATGTCTGATGCATCCCAGACGCGTCTATATAGCTCAGGATTTGGAACATCAAGTTCTTTGTCCGTGAAAGTCGTTTTCAGCACACCTTTCACTTTTGTTACCACAACTGATTCAATTGGGCTCGTTGTCTGGTATGCCTTACACCAGAAAATTCCGTACCTTTTTAAAATGCAAAATATTTCGTCATTGTGCAATGTAAAAGTCTCATGTAATTGGTAAATTGAAAGTACTTATTTGTCATACCCAATTATATATAAGGAAATGAAGATTACTATTATCAAGTGGGCGATGTATAGAAGTTTGCTAGGAATTTTGACAACACGTCCAGTCGTGTAGATAAGTGAAGACATTCTTTCATTATACTGGATATAAGTGTATTACTGTAAACTAGAGTACGTGGCCGGTGACATGAAATGGAAACCCCAATCTTTAAAACGATAAATAGGAGGATAGCAAAGATTTGTACTTTGTTTTACTCCATGGCCTAATTTTTGCGGAATTACTTTCTGACCACACTCCTTGTACTGTTTTGTTTACATATTTTGATTCTGATTGAGTACAGATGAAAGGAAACTGTGAGCAAACTTTAAGAAAAATGAACACATGGATGAGCTCATGCTTCATTCATGTATACTTTTTAGTAATTTTTATCCTTCAAAGTCAACATAATCCTTTCTTATGCATATATGCTTGTGTCATTGGCTATGATATCCTTAACAAACCGCAGCCACAAGACGCAATGAAGCAAGCAAGCAAACTCATGAAACATGAATATGTCTATGCGTAATGCGTATACCTACTTTTACATAGCATATTACACATACAAATTTCATTATCGCTGCATCCTCATAAATATAAACCCAAAAATGACGGCCGTACAATTTGTTGAGTGATAAACAAGAAAGTGGTGAATGAGAGTGAAGAACGAACAAGCCGTGATTATTGAAGGAGCGATCTTGGCTAGTCTCATAGTAGTTGTTTCTATTCCATGTAACGTGCACGAAAAACGAAATGACAATGGCTCAATACTTTACTCATGAAGTACACTGGAATGGAGTGAGAGTGACATCATTTTCGATATTCAATTCACTCAAGCATGTTCACTGTTCGGTTGGTGAAGTCTATTTATGTGGAATTATACTGTATGATTATATTCTATGCACTAGATCATAATGCCGTAAACTTCTGCAATGCGGTTCATTGGAATTTGAAAATCTTTATTAATTAATACTTCAACCGTTATGATAAATTAAATAAACATATAAGAATTCAAAATTCCGTTACAAATTGTGGATAACTATGTATGTACCACAATTAAATACTCCGAGATTTATAATAATTATGCTGCAACTTAAATTGCTTTGTGACAAGACTAGTCCTATGGACGACACTAAACAAAGATTATGTGCATAAAACAGCGTCTATAGTCAATAGGTAGTCGTTACATTTTACATGAACAAACTATTGTTCTGTTCTGATCATGTACCGTGAACACACAATAACACAATGCACAATATCAGGTATAGCCAGCAAAGCAAATTAATAATATTTTGCACTATGAAACCCACTTTAGGCTAAACCTGATATGTTGCCAATAATATTATGCACTACATTTCTGCATAGCTTGTAGTTTATTATATAGGTTCCTATTTTACCGTTTACTTGATGCACATAAAAATAATCACTCATTATCTTCTTGATTGGACCTTGAGAAGCATCAGGTCCTTGGCAATGCTTTTACACATAAATTAATGTCTTTTGTTAATTTTTCCACGAGTCATCGTCACGTCAAGCATCGGCTACTCCATGAGCAATATAGCAAAACAAAGAGAGTTGCTAATCAATCATTAAAAATAATATGCATTTAGCTAAAGTAAGATGATCAGTACATACATAAATTGATGCTTTAACATATTTTCAATTTTGTTGTCATTTTCTGCATCGTATTGTGGTGGTTGATTTAGATAAGTGTTCATTCAATATTCATTTTTAGATTCGAAAGAATGGTAATACATGAGTAAGTTAGTAAGTTAGCCGCAATTGCCGATTCCAA
Source organism: Coecobrya sp. COE2 (assembly GCA_027743765.1). Taxonomy (NCBI): domain Eukaryota; kingdom Metazoa; phylum Arthropoda; class Collembola; order Entomobryomorpha; family Entomobryidae; genus Coecobrya; species Coecobrya sp. COE2. Next base: position 12,512 of record JAHZMV010001507.1, on the reverse strand, counting down.
TTGTTAGTTCAGTGCTCTCATTGTATGAAGATGTATCTATTTAAACGGCAAATTTTGCTTGCAGATATTCATGTTACCCACGAATTGTCGGGTCTCTGTGAAGAAAATAAGTTCATGAAAACGAAGAAATGAACCTGTGGGAACAATGTAAAAGCATTTTAAGATAGTTCACATCTGATTATATTAAATTAGAATTAGTATGTGGTAAATTCTAACTATGACAGGTTTACAGAATGCTGCAAAAAATATTTGAAATCGAGACACCTGGCTAACAAGTGTAGGAAAAGTTTGACTGCATATTAAAACTACATACGCACGCAACAAATCTTACAAAGAATGTAGGAATACTAACTTGCCATTCGGGTGCCGTTATGGAGTATTCGTCATGTTTAAAAGTGAAACGTGCACGGCAGATAGCATCATTTTATATCGGTTATATTAGTGGAGTTTCAAAAAATTGTGCAAATTTTCGTATATGTGGGTAGATATCACTGTGGATGGATTAGATTCGTACAACTGATATCTACAGTTTCAATAGTCGTCAGTAAGACGTGCAGAGTGGTGTACAGCAAGTAGGAATTTCACTGCGATTTTGTGCTGTGCTGTGACATGACTGTTTGCACCAAACGATCATAGTCGTCAACTCGTCATGTATCATTAATGAAATTTTGTTTTCTGATTTTGGAATTGTGACTGCTGCAAATTGGCTGTTTCCATTCGGGAAATCATTCATTCTTTTCGGTACATATTCCAGCACTTTAGATGTGGCTAATTGGTTAAACTTTCTTAATGCATTTGACGATAGTGAAATGAAGAGCAACACATTTTTATCTTATCAACGTTTACTTTTGGGCTCCGATGGAGTGCAGTGTGTCGTATACGCACTATTATGAAAGATAAAGACTGGCAAATTAATTTTGCATAGTGTAAACATAAAAAGCTCAAGTTCTGCTTATTCATAAAAGTAAGCAGGGCTATTATCTCATTATGAATGTTATACTATATTGTACAACGATTGATAATTGGTTCTGATGTAAAAGTAGAAAAGTGGACGAAGTATGAAGTGACTTACAGGAACGTTCCAAAAACCCAACTGAGCGAACTTTTGTTTAAATACACTCTTCTCCAGGCCATGACATTCAAGATGCTGTGAAGTCTGCTTTGTCTACTGGAAAAGGTAAGCTAACCAATAAAGTTCCCGATATAATAATCTACATACTTTTTATTGCTACATATTATTATTTTAAACTTACAATTACATTTCCTATGATCATTATTTTATGTCTTTAATTACCTGCCATATACTTTTTAACTGAACATCCCACTGCATTTTAGTATTGGCAGACATATTTAAATTTATATATTTATATACAAATATATTTATATAATATTAATATGTTAAGGATGACTGTAGCGTACCCTTCATTAATTTCGAATTGACATTACTCGCGTACACCCTAAATAATGCTTACATTATTACATGATTAACAAATATTAGCATTAAAAACGTTTACATCATGGTATATAGTAGTTTGTAGTGCTGTTGTATGATTGTATGTTAGTGCTACCAACAATGATTCAATTATCGATTAAAATTTTTAATCAAGTAGACAAGTTTAAAGATACTCCTTGTATTATGTCTGGTGGATGTATGCAAGCAAACTTGTTATTTTACNTACTTGCGTACACCCTAAATAATGCTTACATTATTACATGATTAACAAATATTAGCATTAAAAACGTTTACATCATGGTATATAGTAGTTTGTAGTGCTGTTGTATGATTGTATGTTAGTGCTAACAACAATGATTCAATTATCGATTAAAATTTTTAATCAAGTAGACAAGTTTAAAGATACTTCCTTGTATTATGTCTGGTGGATGTATGCAAGCAAACTTGTTATTTTACTTCGTATATTTCATACACACACAAAGTAGTTTCATTTTAGTGGACCATCATAAGCTAAAATTACATTACCAAATGAATACACAGAAAGAGAAATAGAAACGAGAGAGACCACAGAAAGATTACTTTGTACATGACAAAACCAAATTGAATCTGGTAGATGGATGTGAAGGATGAAGTCTACTATATAACGTGAAGATATCTTGGCTATCCACACTACTTATTTCTTCACACATGTTTGCAGCTCTCACATAATAGCTTATGATGACACTTGTACGCTGAAGAACTAGAAAGTTGGCAAACTGGGGAATTTTGTAGGACAGGGTTTTATAGAACAATAATAAAAAATGTTCTTGTGGTGGATATATTGTCAGATTTGTTTTAGAATTTAAACAAATGGTCAAAACTGCTCACACATGAGGTGCCTTGAAAAATTTTGTATGGAAATTTTACGACGACAAATTGTCTACAATTTTTGCAAACTTAAACATACAATAGGGAACCCTGTTCTATTACGTGTCATGAACGCGTAAGCTATTAGCTATTAAACCGTTGTGCTTTCATGTGTAATTATGGTTCGTAAATCTCGTTCAGCTGCCTTTAACTTGTACCAACTAAACAGTAGTGGTAGCAGTAATGCCATGCAATCATCGTCAGTGAGCTCACTTTCTCCCAACTCGACTTCTGGACGAGTTCGGAAACGACGAAATTTTCATAGAGGTGCTCATATACATTATGCATTACTTAGAGAGAGAAAACGGGTAGAAGGATAATTGCCAGACAAAGAATAAAAGTAAAAGTAGTCCTTAAAAATTATGTGTTGATTTGTTTGCAGAAAGCAATTTGCAAAAGGACGAAGACAGTTCTACTGTGTCAGATAGTACAGATTTGCCTACCGTTAAAGTGGCCATGACTTCTGCCCCTGCAAATAGGTGTGATGAGGAGCTTCAAGATTACGCCATAGAATCGGACACTATCTCCTCCAGTGTGTTTCCTCAAACTCAAATTGTCTTACGTTTGAATCCCTACATTCAGCCAGCAGCCGCATCATGGTTAGTTAAAAAGATTATGGGCAAGAAACAAGATGGTGGTTCGGAATTGCTGGTTAGATGCGAGCCTTATGGAGGAAGAAAGAAAGAGGTAAATTGAGAAATGTTTGTATATCAGTTTTCCGTCAGAAAGTTAGGGTATTAATTTTATGTATTAATGTTTTGTGTAGAGTTTAGTCCTCCACGTCACTGCATCCAAGTTAAAATTTCTCGAAGTGGCCGAATATTTGGAGTTTAAGAAAATGGATGAAAATGGAGTTCTTAGAGAGTTTACTGTTGGTGATATGGATAGCTTTCTTCATGGGGATAACACGTTAGATAATCTCCTTACAGCTGCGGAAAAACAAATGATAGTGCTAAACGAATTAGAAAATATACGATCTCTTTCTGGAGAGGACTGTATTCCAGGATATCCTAGTCGAGCTGTGTATAACGGACAATCATTATGTAAGTTACTCAAAAGTATGACTATCAACTAAAAGATGTTTAATAAATTGTTACATTTTATTTGATATTTCTATTTGCAGTTCAAGTGTACTTATCAGAGAAACTTATTTCCTCATACTATCCTCTTCATGACCAAGGCGAACTGAACAATTTGGGAGAAAAATGGTACTGGGCATTTTTTCAAGCTCAACCATTTGGTAAGTTGAATTGTGTCAACCTCTCCATATAAACGCATTACTGACTTTTGAAAGAAATCTTAAGTATTAACGGAATTATATGTTTTTTATGTGTAGAGGAAATACGAAAGTATTATGGCGAAGCTATTGCCTTATATTTCTCTTTCCTGGGGTTTTATACGATGTCACTTTTTGCACCAGCCATGTTAGGAATAATCCATCTGTTTTTACCCGAAGCGGCTTACAATCACAGTTTAGTATTCTTTTGCGTTTTCAACTTGTTGTGGGTCACAGTTTTCTTGGAAGTTTGGAAACGGAAATGTTCAGAACTTGCTTATGTGTGGGGCACACTAAGGTATTTTAAGATCATACTATATTATATTGGCAGGCAGCATTGATTTAAACTATAGCATAATGTGTAATCCATGCATCGAAATGTGGTTTACAATCAGAATTTTCTCTATGACCTTTTGCTGTTTAGAATGACAAAATGGGAGGAACCAAGAGCAAATTTTCGAGGAAAGATGATTATTGATCCGGTCACCGGTAGATATCAACCTACTTCTCCTTGGTTGAAGACATGTTTAAAAGTATGACGTTATATAGGATGTAATTTCTACAAACACATATTTAGTGTCTGATTCACTGTAATATTCATGTTTTCCTTGAACTATGTCTATATATTAGATCTATGGCGTTTCGTTTCCTATCGTCATATTGTGCCTTACGGGTGCCTTTTATGTCATGTTGTGTTCATTCTGGGCTGAAGAAATGTTAATGGAGTCTAAGCAAAAACATGAATCCGAAATGGCAGCATACCTGATATTTCTTCCAAGTATTGTTTACGCAGTGCTTGTTTATGTTATGAACTTTTACTACAGACAACTCGCAGAAATACTCACCGAGTGGGGTATGTTGATGCAGTCCATTTGGTTTCCTCCTACAATAAAATCTTTATGCCAGGAAATTGTGTGGGAATTGTTTTATGATTTTGGCTTTCATTTCCGTTATAGAAAACCATCGGACTCAGTCACAATTCGAGCGTCATCGTGTTATGAAATTAGTATTGTTTGAGTTTGTGAACAACTTTATGTCTCTTTTTTATATTGCGTTCTACCTTCAGGATTTTGAAATGCTAAAATACGTAATGATACAATACTATGATATGTTGGAATGGTCAAATTTTTTATGACAGCATTCTATGAGTTTACTATGATGAAATTCTTTATTGTCTGGTTTGCAGCAAGTTTTTGTTATGCTGATCATCTTACAAGGGATTAACCATTTCCAAGAAGCTATCTTGCCGTTGGTTTTGAGGAAAGCACGTACCATTGTAAGTCAATTTGGTTAGAAATAATGTGGGCGATTCATTACTTGCCATTAATGCATATTAAGGAAATGCATATTAAATGTATTAATGCATATTGAATAATTATTTTAAAGGGAAAAGATTATATGGCGAAATCACATCCCTCACTGGCAAACCTTCTTATGTCTGGTGAAAATGATGCTGGGAATGGTGGAGTAGAAAATGATAAGGTTTCTACAACATCTGAAAGTATATGGAGCCCAAAGTCCTTAGGAATTCAATCACTGGATGAGTCAGATCCTCGTATTGAGTTGAGCAAAGTAGAGGGATGCATGGATCCATACGTGGTAAAATATTTCAACTTAATACCAACATTTCTGCTACAGATGCTACAGATACCTCTTAAAATGAAATGCTCATTGCATTCCTATTGTGGTTTCAATATGTCTTTCGAATGATCTAAGGTCACTAGCTCCTGCCATGAGTCCTGCTGAATGGTTGATGCTATTTGTTCTCATTGAACATATATTGATAGCGGCTACACTTGCGTTGCGCCAGCTTATTCCTGATATGCCTTATTGGGTAAAAATGGCGATGGCAAAGTTAGAATATCAGTCGCGTCAAGCCTTGAAAAATGAGGTGAGTTGTCGTTATCTCGAATATCTATGTATTATAATTATTTCTCAGAAAGAATTATCTAAATTTGACTTGATTCTTTTCATTCCTCTCATTTGCATACCTACCTACAGCAAGCGTTCAAGTCAAGACGACAGCTTACAAGACGATTCAAAACTATTCATGGGCCACGCTCAAAAGTCAGTGGCACAGGATCACATACAACTGGAAGTTCGTCCAGTTCCCCAGTCAGCACTGCACGAAAGCGACTGCCGATTCCGAAAATGTAAAAGACTCGGGAGAATACTCAGATATTTCAAGATTACCTGTGGAGTACGTTCATGCAGATCTGCTGGCTTGTTTTATGCAAATTTGATACTGACTGAATTAAGTCTACAGTTTATTGTCTAGTCCTACACAATACGAACGAGAGCGACCGTAAAAATACTAATGAAATTTCTATGTGAGATAGAGAAATGATATTAAGTTCGTATTGCTTTCTTTTATTTAATGATTTTACAACATACGCAACCGTCCGTGCCAAATAAATGCAACAACCTTTTAAAGTTTTACAAATGTTTTGGATGAAATGGTAATTAATGGTCCATGTTGTCTTAATATTGCTTCCTTTCACATTGCACACACCAATTGTTATCACTAACCTATAATTGGTCAAAAGTTCCTAATATCTTGGTTTTAGTTTGCATGATAAGTGATAGTCTAGGATATCCAATACCAACAGTGTGAAAATTATTTTCCTGGTCAAGCTTATTTTGACGTTTAACTACACACCTTTACATTTGATGCAAGAGCTGCTACATAGATTTAATGACTATTTGACGTATTGGATATAATAAAATATAACTACAACAGTCATCTATGATTGCATATATATTGGTTTTTCTGTCTAGTCATGGATGGATCTTTGTCATAATTACTGTGTTTGGTACTGTTTGTCCCACGTCATGAGGGAGTGATATTTTTCATTGCTATCCCCACATTAGCATACTCCACATCTGAATTGGTTCTATTCAAATTCATTAAAAATTCAGGCAATCTATCCTGAAAGAAGTACGTAGTAAATACATTGGACTTTCCAGAATGGTCACATTCGATATCACTAGCTAGAGCGAATTGGAGTCATATTTGCAAAGATAAAGTGAGTAGATTGGAGTTTCCACTGGTTTAAGTTAATTTTGAAAATCTCATTCATTTATAATCGAAGAGTTTAACATTCGGGAATAGACTTTAGTCTCCATCATCTAAATTTTAAAAATATAGACAGGATATTTTCCAACGCCAAAATGCATTCCAGAAATATTACACTTTTTGTTTTTACCTGTGCCATTATTTTTCAAGTAGCTGTAGGATTTAGCGTCCGAGATGGTAGGGATAGTGCACCTAATAAAAACAACAGTACTGATGCTAATACTTCTGACAGCGGAAGCTTGGACGACAGATTCAACTCTCAATTTTAATGTGGCACAAGCTCAAGGATATGGTAAGAAAGATTTATAAGCGATGAAAATAAAACTTGACAGTTAAATTAATTTTGAATACTTGTCAGGTGAAAAGTACTAAAGTGCAATGTATTATTTTCCTTATGGTTCTTGTATGTATTAACAGGACGGTTCGGAGAGCACAGTCAGTCCAACGCTCTTTCATATGGCGTCAATGCGGGAATTCGTACTGCAAATGGTCAATATCAAAACTTGTTCAGTAATTCAGGATCCCAATCGCATGGTTTCTCTACAGGACCAGGAGCTCCATTGACATTCGCTAATACGGGGTCAAGAGTTGTTCCAGGTAAGCTAACGTGAAGAGCAATTATTATATGGGGCAACACGAGATTCATTTATTATAACTGATTTTATTATCGTAATATAGCAGACCCTGACCTGATTTAACATACCATTGTTCGTGTATTTCTTTAAATAATATTCAAATAGGTCATGCATCTGGAAACTGCTGGGGCTGGAGTGTTCGGTGGAAGAGGGTCATCGTATGCTACAAGCCAAAACCAAAATATTGCAATTCCGTTGGACAACAGAGGAACCGTTCTGCTCTCCAATCTTGAACCACCAAACAGTACCAAGACCTCTAACCCGGCTGGACCACCACCCAAAGAAAATGGACCTGCACCACTTGTTTTTTCATAAATTCTATTTTTACGCTGACCTGATTGCATCTATTATATATTCAATTGTTCTTTTATTTTAACTCAAATCAGTCTTAAATCTGATTTTTACACTTGACATTTTTTCATATTTTGTAATTTTAAATGTTGGTTTTCCTGACCCGAATCTGTCATAAGTTTTCAATTCTTCTATCATTTATTAACTCTACCCTAATGATTTGTTTGACTTTATTTGATCTTTTTTATTAAGACTTTTATGATTGCAAAATAAACTATTATTAAGTAAACAGCAGCACTATAACCTATACGAATTTCTCAACACGTCTTACTTTGCACTGTGTAGCCCGTGGAATTTTTCTAAATTAGCAAGTCATATAACATGTGTCCTCATAATCCCATCACCATCATTTATCACAACTAAAATCTTATGATCATAACATGATGATACTTAATTTGTGTTTCAAATAAATTGTTTCATTTCACAAACAGCTAACTGTAACACCTTAGGATACAGTAGCGCAATAACTGTGAACACGAGATACTGCACAAAATTATCTGCTGACTAGGTATATTTACTGAATAAATCACGAGCAAACCATTTTCGCAGAAATGAAAAATTGAAAAGGTCATAAAATATGATGACGACAAAACATTTTCTGCATGCATGGGCATGTTATACCTGGTGCCAGTTGAGGGAGTGCAACTGTTTCACACTATTACTTTAAAAAGGAGGATGATAATAAGGAAATACAAGATACCTTGTTTATGCTTTGACAGTCTCTTAAAAATTCGCAACAGGTTCATTTGGGAAATTTTTGTTTAAATGAGTCAAGAAAAGAAGATACTACTCATTGTTAGAGTTAACAAATAATGTGTAAGTATCAACAAAGTAAGTGTTAAAATTAAAACATTATTGTATTGAAATAGGTACTTTTGTATTTCCTATACAAACATAAAATCTTAAGCAAATAAAAGTATACAATTTTTTCTATTTCAAACAAACGAAGCGAATAGTTTAGGTCGCGGTGTTGAAAGTTGGGCTGCTTTCAACGGATCGTGGGATTTTAAACGCATATGTATGAGACAGTCGATGAAACGATTATTTCTAAAAAATGAAAAACCGTTTGTATAACAGGTATGCTTATGTCAAGTGCCTGTATGATCATGGTCATTAGGTTTCTTGTTTTTAAAAGATGGTCTTGTTCTTGTAAATATGTACCTAGATAGAATTTTGTAAAATGTCTGACATAAAAAATAATTATTTTAATTTAATTTAATATTTGTATTAGGAAATTAAGGTAAATATTTTAAAGAAATACTGACACAAACTGATTGAAATAATTTGAGCTTCTATACAAATCCTCATATTTCAGCATCCTTTTCTGACTAAAGAAACATAATGTTTGTCCAGCATGTTGGTAAATAAATGTAATATCATAAAAGTCAACAATAATATCTACATATAAATGTTCCTTCTACAATAATTAGCATTTTATTGGTCACATTTGACATGATCCAACTTTATTCACCTCTGTCATTATGAACATTATGTCATGTAATGTGAACAACTGCTCATCTTTGACTATCCATCCACCATCTTGTTAATTACGCAATATTGAACTTCCTTTGCGAAGATAGAAATTCTCAGCCATAAATTTGTCACTAACATCAGGAAATATTTGTTACACCGAATTGTGAAATATTTCGTAACACGCGATATATGGTTTGTAACGTACCTAAAGAGATTGGGAATTGTCTTCATTCTTAAACTGCCCCATTGTGCGTGTCCCTCTACTCCCACTCCCACTATGCTAATACCATCATCATGCCAATAATGCGTTAAGCAAGACTGACAGCTTTATGAAAGTTCGAAATCTTACACTGCACTTTACTCGTTACAAATATGACTTAAAGATCTCCTGGTATACTCTAGGCGGATGAATTGTCAGCAATGTTATTAACCTTTCTCAATAAATCTTTGTATCGGTTGTCGGTGTCTGTTTAATGTTTTGTTAAGTCCTCCCCCATCACTTTACGAAATCATAGATAGCCCATTCGAACGTTCATCGTCTAATTAAAGGTTTCGCTGAAGTGTTTAAGTTGAGTCAAAGTCGGCTATGAGAATTAATATTCATAATAATAATGTTGTATGACAACATACAAGCAGGATCTCAACTATGATCAAGAAACTGTACATTTTTGTTTGGGATGTAAACAATATGATTTGAGCATCAGTTAAAGGAAGTTAGTGGGCTGTTTGTAAAACAGGAAATGTCACAAGATCCTGGTAAATGTACTGAAAATTGACCTCATAGAGCGAAAGTTCCTTTACAAACTTACACTTCATTGATATTGAGATGAGGTCTTATGCTTTTAGTTTACGACAAGAGATTATGCAGCGCAACATTGATTTTATAGAAAACGGTATTTTAAAAAAATTTATGTCAAAACATAGATTTTTCTGATAATAGCTTTCGTAGTTTATAATAACAAAAAAGGAATATATAATCACAGAATTCTAAGTGGCTGTGAAACCGAGAATTTGATAATTCATGAGTTTTTCCTTTACACACTTACACTTCATTGATATTGAGATGAGGTCTTATGCTTTTAGTTTACGACAAGAGATTATACAGCGCAACATTGATTTTATAGAAAACGGTATTTTTACAATTTTTTATGTCAAAACATAGATTCTTCTGATAATAGCTTTCGTAGTTTATAATAGCAAAAAAGGAATATATAATCACAGAATTCTAAGTGGCTGTGAAACCGAGAATTTGATAATTCAAGAGTTTAAGTCTTTAAATCGAATCGAGATATGAAAATTTCCTTAAAAATTCACTATTGCAGGTAAACAGGGATGTACATTTAGTTAATGAAAGGATGGAACAGGGCATGTAAATTTTCATGAAACATGAATCTGGGAAAATGCTGACGTGAACTCAGCTAAACCTACTTACTATTTAAGTATTTATTTATTTGACATAATTACACTAGAATGTATTATTATATTAATAACTACTCTAATGTATTGATGAAACCATTTTGGGGGTTCAGAAAAGTGTTTCATTGAATTTAGATAAAACTAACGGTAAAATCACTTGTGACTGCATGTGCTTTCCATACGAGTAGTATATGAAAAATTTATTTTTGGTTAGTTCAAATGACGAAATCTTTGACATTTTGTCACTTCTTTTGCGTCTTATACTTCGTTCTTTCTCCTAGACAAAGTACGTCTGCGTCAATATGCCTAGAAAATTTGTCCAAAATTTCCAGAATTCATAACCTTGAAAATAATGACATATTCGTGAGTTATTTTCTCCGGATGTTGTCTAATTAACAATGGTATACCACGTGAGATTATCGTTTACAAGCCATAAAAGAAAAAGATGGCATTATGATAAAATGTCACGCATGACCATAGTAGGCTACTTGTTTTCAAGCAGATGTCTGAGTCTGGACGATGGTTACTTACTATGGGGCCAACTTTAGTTGTAATACACCGTTCAGTCATCATTATCAAATAAAAAATGTCAACCACATGCGGAATACTACTCATTTGGTCAATATAAATATTCGCAATTGTTTTGTACACACGCTAAAGACCATAAATTATCAAATTATCATCGGTTTCCTTATCTCTAAAAGGCAAAGCACATTAGCTTCATTAAAGAGACAATGTCGAATCTCAATTTAAGATGTTTCAAGAAGATTAAGTGCGAAGAGTTGCTACCATAAACCACAGATCCCAGTCCTAAAGTAAAGCAACTTTTATACTGCATCATGAAAGCTAAAAACAAACTGCAGCTCGTAGTCAAAAAATTGCGACGATTGTTCTTTGCTGCTGATGTGTTTGAAAAGGTTTTGGTTTTAATCATTAACTTGTTGGGACCTAGGCCATGCTATAGTATTATCTTGTAATCAACAAACCAAAGCGAGACATTAAGTCATTATACACTTAGAATAACAATCATATAACAATTTAATCGGGATGTTAAGAAAAATATTATAGTAACTTGTAACATGTATTATATAGATTGTATAATTGTATATCGACAGTATATTAGTGTTCCTAAAATTTTGAATACATTTTAAAATAATAACAAGTTTGCATGCCTGCGGAAGAAGATGCACGGCTAATTCTTCGACTGCCGCCGCCAAAACAATTTTTTATTTACTGTAGAAAAATGCAAACGAAGACTTTGTTACAAGTAGTAGTGTTTGTTTAGTAAACATTGTTATTATGCAATTTATACCCGGTTAAATATGCATGCAACCCGGTTAAGAAGGTAACACTAGTCAGTTATCTACACTGTTCCATGGACCACAATGATTTATATATCGCAATAAAATTATTATATTGTATACAAACTTATTATCAATTATCATGATTGGCTTTTGTATAAGCCAGAATATTGGGCATGCTATGAGTTGAAAATTGTTAAATTTGAGTAATTTTAAAAGTCAAATAGCCTTTCATTAAAACTATAGAGGCAGAAACGAGAAAAATAAATGAAAATCATTTATCAATTTTTAAAATGCGCACGTAATATTTATGTGATGTGTTTATGTGAATTTACTAGATTTTAGCCAGTATCTATTACTATTTTAAATATTCACACGTCTACAAAATTATAAACTCTGATGATATTAATTTTCATATTAGAATTAGCGGATGCAATATGATATTATGATATTATGCTCCTTTGTTTCTACTATTGATCATTACATATCAAATATCAATTAAATGATATATAATATGCCTTCACATTTCTATAATGAAATTAGTCATTTTAAAATTTTAACTAGTGACAGAATAGAGCACACCTTTTAGATGTGCATTTCTGCCTTTTCAATTTTCATAACTTTT
>JAHZMV010001506.1:0-13554 GCA_027743765.1 Coecobrya sp. COE2 | reverse complement strand
CAGAAGCAATTGAAAATGGTCCATTTTAAGAGCCCAAGCCTCTGTAGTGAAGATAGTCATATTGTTTGTTTGTTTAAACTTGTACAGTATAAAGACTTTCTTGTAAAATGTAAATAGCACAAGAGAAAGATAATGAATTCTGTCTGTAACACTCAACAAGTACATAAACCGTACCCAATATTTTCAACAAACGCATCATTTTATTTTACTCATCTTTCAATCAAAGATTATTATTATCTTGTATGGACTAGTAGCGAGATACTGGAATTAGGTACCTATATGACATGATTTTCAAGAGTAGGATTTACATGGATAGTTTTACTTTTACAAACGAATGGAAAAATTTTCAGCTCTAAGACCAACAATAAATGGCTGTTTTTATATTGTCGCCGGAAAACTTGGCATAATGCTGCATACGCATAAAGTAACTGCATACATGCATCTGTTCTTTTTAGGTACTTATTTTGTTAAATTATTTGTACTACGAAAGTAATAATAAAATAAATTAGACCCTCGCTCTACGTCATGTTGACTCCAAAGTCCAAAAATAGTTTCTGAATGACTCATGTTTTAATCCATGATGACGTATTGAAGGCTCGAGTCGAGCTAGATGTTAGGGTTCTCATTTCTCGCCCTTTTTCATCAACTTTCATCAAGATTATGAAAACCAACTTCAGTATTGCATCGAGCTTGAGATATGAAATAACAAAAACTGTTTTCTTGAATCCTCTTTCATCTTCCTCAGCTCATTTGTGATATTGGCTCCAAGCTGGAAAGTCAGGAAGAGCAACCTTCTACAACTTTAAATCATCATTCATCATAAGATATTATAATAGTTGGTTAAAAATTTATTGGCACATTTTTGGATCATTTTGCCCCAATATTTTTTACACATTGGGATAAAATACAAACACATTTTTAAAGAGAATTTTTAAAGCTTTCTCTTTATTTCAATTCTTTGACTTGTGCTATTTTAAACGATCATAAAATAACAATTTGTTTCCAACATTTCAATGGAATTAAATGCAGGCGAGCCAAAAGCTCCACCACCAGGCCCAGAGAATGTTTCATGTAACCTGAACCTGAAACACGTTTTTATAATCGTGTTACTTATTTTGATTGTGCCGATGGGTATATCGGTATGCTTTAAACTTGTCGCCGAATCCATGTCCGAAAGGTACATGTCCAGGTTACGTGACACTATCCAGGCAGGAATTAAGGTCAACGTAAACTATACATTTAATGGACTTGAGTTTTTGGTAAGCAATTTTATTATTTGTGTGAAGCATTTTTACCATACGTAAATAGATTTAACCATGGACATATTGTATTTTTTCCTTTACTCATAAATTCCAGGAGCCTACCTATTCCTGGATTCAACTTGGTGATCTGGATCTACAGAATGATACTGTGACGGAACAACTCAAGCAACTTGAAATAGTAATCGTAGACTGTCCGGTCGCATCCAACAATGGTAGGTTCATTAAAATGACCAAATTAAACTTTTTAATTGTGTTGCATAAGTTTAAAATAAGCATTTGTCTTCTTTTCTCTAACAGATTACATAGGAGTCAACACTTCAGAGCTAGTGGCACTTCTTGGAAAATTCAACACTGATGCCATGGAAAACGATCGTCCTCCAATAAAAGTTTGGCTACGTCTGAACCCTGAGGAGGAAACTGATGGCAACTCTTTGTGCACCCAATTGGCCGTATTTGGAAACCGTATATATCCAGAGATTCTGGAAGGTGTTGTTGGGAGCAATAATGAGTTGGAGGCCCCAGCATATGAAAAATGGTTAGAGTTCCATCAACAGACTTCGTCAGGATCCCGCAGTACGAAATTGACAGACTACCCGGTAAAAATAAAACAATTTCATGAGCAGGGTCTCAAATTTGGTTTTATGTTAGATTCCACCCGTTGCTTTCGCTTTCCAGCAATGGTTCCAGAAAATATTACCAGTCAATTGGATGAGATTTTTTACTACTTTGAAGACGGGCGTTTGTCCTTGACCATCCTTGATAATGTCCCGTATTTTATTACTTCCAATAATTACGACGAATGTAAAGATTTTATGGCTGAAAAAGTGCCAAGTGCTCAAACAGTAAAGTATGTCAAGTCTCAAGCTTACATGTCATATGCAGAGTTTGTCCGCGTCTTTTCTACTAAAAATCACGAGAAAGATGAAATTAATGAGATATCTGATACTGTGTCATCCTTTTAAAACATTTGACAGTTCACTAAAGTATAATCTATGCCTTTTATGTTTTTCTGACGTTTCTTACTTTGATTTCATTATTATATTTATTAATCATTTTTAAATATTATGTAAGTTATTTAGTAGATCATAGAGTTGAAATAGGTAACCAAAGAATGTTCATAGCTGAATTTATTATTTTGTGAAAACTTTTGATATGGTGCATAATATGATCTGTTCATGCAGTTTCTATATATTGATCTATAAAGTAATTTGTTATTTGAATAAATACATTATTTAAATGTTTATAATTATGCTTGTATTTTCAGTGTATGCACAAGTAAAGGTTTTATTGAAAATCGTTAGAATTAGTATAATTGTAAAAGTCGAAAGGATTGATGGGAGGTTGGAGGATTTCATAAATTTCATATTTTAAATCTTTTTTTTCTTTACTTGTTCGCTCCCTGTTCATTTTTGCTGAATTTTCAACAATACAATACTTGTAAGAACAAATCAGAGAGTAAAGAATGCTTTAATATATGCTATATTATAATCTCTGGGAAAGTATGAACTCTTGTTCTGATTTTGGAATGGTATCAACCAAGCAGAGCAGGTTTTTTAAAATGCAACCTTTTCTCTGGTGTAAAATACTCCTTGACTCTTTTTCTCATCAGTAGTATAGTTTCCACCAAAATACTTGTAGCCATTAACATCCACAAAAAATCCCCCATTTGAATTGGCAAACCATTTATTAAACATTAAATTATCACTCATCAGTCCATCCATTCCGGCCACGTAGAATCTCTCAATAATATTCAATTGTTGTTGCATTCTCACGGGTTTCACTTGAGCAATATCACGGAGAAATCGGTACGCCATGAGTCCAGGGGTTAGCATCGGGTTCATGATCAAGAGACCCTATTAATAATGAAAGCAGATTTTTATATAAATTATCACCTTCTCCAGAAATTTAATGGACTTGAAAAAATTACTACATAATATAATCATTTTTTTAAATCTCACATCCAAATAAGCTGAAATCTGAATATGACTAGTTTGATCCATTTGGAATAATGCAGGGATTGCAATTTCTTCCAAAATACTTTGAAATAATTGAGTGGACTCTTCCAAACTGCCTTTCATGCAAATATTAAACTCATCCTCAATCCCCAACGCGTGGCCTATAACACCCCAAAAATGTACGTATCCACGTAGCTCCTCCTCATTCACGTGAAGCATTCCCAATTGTCTTCGATATAGGACAGCCATTCCAGCAAATGAAAACTGTGTCAGAGCGTGAGTAAATTGGGTTACAGGAATGCCTTCAAATATGAACAGAGGATATTTTCTTTTTTCCTGAGGAATCTGTGAAAGCTTCAGGTCAGCTTGGAACGCTGACCAGAATCTGAGATCGTTGAAAATACTTTGCTTATCCTTCTGCATTTCAAGGATTCGCTCTTTGCGATAAAGTGGCAGGAAATCCTTGTCTTTAAACTTTTTTAAGATTTTGAGTGCCGCATCGTTGTGACGACGGCGTACTTGGTGAAGACTGTTCAAAAGGACCCTCCTTTGTTGAGGGTCGTCCAGTGATTTTTGATACCAAAGAACCACTTGAGCTGCTGTGGCTGTGAAGCGTTTTGCAGAACCCTCAGGAGAACTTGTTGTTCCGGTTGCTAGGAGAATATCTTTCACGTCAGGTATGAAGTTGTCGAAAATCAGAGCAAACAAGTGACTCATTCCCAAGAATCCCACGTTTTCCTGGGCAAATTTTTGGCCAATTGCGAAAAGTGTATGGTTTGTCCAGTGAGGAATGAGCTGGGACTCGTTTTCAAAGTAAACGTTCCCGGAAACGTGACGGCCTTGAAGTAAATGCTGAACTGGCGGATTCAAATATATTAAAAATATATCATTCTTAAAATGTCGAAAATATATTTAATTATTTTTAATGGAATGGTCAAAAATTTTACCGCTCATATTTGGATGAAGGCATCCTGAAACACAACCTTGATAAGTGTTTCGTGGTTGTCTCCGCATAAAATTTGAAAAGAGAGAACCATTTCCACCAGATGAATAGCTTAGACAATGTAAAAGGATAACGATAGTAATATGCGCACTTAAAATTGTACACTTATTTAACGAAATCCAACTGCATCTTCTGCTGGGTTTTGGGTTAGATGACATGATTTGGTCAAAAACTAAAATATCTAATGAAGATAAAGTCTATGAAAAATCACGTTTAATTTGCACAATGCATTCTCCAAAAAATAGCTCGCCCCAAATAATATTGCGCATTCCTGCATTGATGGCTGCACTGGAACTAAAAATTAATTTTGCTGGATTGGATGAATTCATTTCTTTGTTCTAATGGAGTAAAATTATTTGGAGTAATAATCGTAATTGTAATGCTGCTGCTATGTCTATCTGTCGGTCTTCTTAAAAAAATATTCATTCAGAAAATTATACATTTTGTTGAGTTAGAATTTCTTCGTTTGTTTCTTGGCCATTATAAATGAACACCTATTATGTACAGGGTGTTTATTTTTTGCATGAACATTTTGTTTTCTTTGGTAGTAAGCTTTCCGCAAGTTTGATATTGCGAAGGAAAGGCCATGTAGAATTTCTTCTACAAGTACCATTTTATGTAACCTGCTCACCTCCTCCTTTTCTGTTAGCATTAACCAATAATTATTAATACTGCTAAAGAATATAAATATTACATATTATGTATACACATTTGTGTTCATGTAGGTGCATTTATTTGCCTTGGTCTTTTCCTTTGGCTGACAATGAACTTGCCATTGACCAAGGATATCAAGTTTTATAGAGATTGTTGCAAAGTTGGAACTAGCAGGAGAAGAAATATAATATTTAATTGCTACAGTCATGCAAAGTCCTTGTCTGATTGAGATTACTAACGCAATGTGAAATAAAATTCTTCCTTAAAAAGATACAGAAGCAATTCAATAAAAAATGTACAGGTAGCAGATTAAATCACTACAGTATTAGATAATAAGTTATGCACTAGCCAACCATTGCCTTAACTGCTAAAATGTTTACCTGTGTACATTTTGTTCATCTGCATACCTATCTAGGATAATAAATAATTTGTTAAGCTGTCACTGTAAATTTAATTGCTACCAGGTGCTAACATAGTGTGTTATGGCGTTGTTACTTCTACGTCAAGTGCTGGCAGACGAACTTTTTCTCAGGCAAAAGCAGACATTGTACTGCAAATTAAAATTTTATCAGAGATTCATGTATTTAATTCCGTTCTCGTTGAAAACTAGATTACCCGTTTTCGCGAGAACGTGTAAATTTTGTGTAGACTCAGGAGGTTTTTGCCGATTCAACCCATTTTTCAGTATACATATAGATATGGCTAATGAATTGTAAAGTTGAAAATAATAATATGACCATATACGTTCTAACATAACGTTTTAGTTTTACGCGTCAATTTTTTCTTTCTGAAATTGCAGGGATACCTGTAAATGATAAAAATAGCCAAATAGTTTAATAATTACGATAGTGTTTGCTCTATTATTTGAAAATTCTACAATTATTTTTTGAAGGTCTTAAGTTTGTATGAAGAAAATCAAGATCGATGACGCAAACAAAATGAAATTTGGAATCGATTGTCACTGGATTGGTTTTGGTCGCTTGAAGAACATTGCTATTCATTCTTCAGTTGTCAAAAGTGGAAATGGCTTTAAATAAGACTAAATCAATGGTAAATAACTAGTAAAATACAAACAATGATAATAATAACCTACTTACGTAAGTGTTTTGCAAACTTTTTAAATGTTTAATTCAAAATAGAATGTAAACATGCTTTATTCTTATCTATCAAAGTTATACATTAACCATTGATGAAAAGTTTTAGTAGCTGAAATTTGCAACGCATTTGACCCAAATTTTGAAACTGGAGAACCTGGAGTAGACTTACATTCTGACTTTCACAAAGAATTCATTTCAAAACCTCAAAATGATTATTCTAAACATGTTATTTTCAATTTTATTTACTTACGTCGCCTTCCTCATTAATTTTTCTGACCAAAATCCTGTTTTCATCTACATTTGATATCCTTACAAAACCTAGTCAAACTATTACTTTCCAATTTCTCTGGAACATTGATTGCATGAAATTATTATATTTTAGCAGATTATCCACCCTGCTTCTTGACAAATGCGCAACAAGTAAAGGGAACGTTTCTTGTATAATGCTACATGGCGAATACAAAACTCCTGCAAACGAAACCACAAGGCTTGATCCTGCTTATACTGAGGTGAATAAATACTACTCTGATCTTTCCCAATTGCATTTCCAACTTTTTCAAACACAACGGTTTTCACCTGTTCGGTCAGCCTTAATACCTGAAGAGCGTTGTGAATGCGATATTGATTTGGAGGATCACTGCTTTCCAAATTTTGGAAAAAGAGTCGTCGATAAATTCGCACACATTCCAGATGTAGTATTATTACCTGTTCGCGTAAAATATGTAGAAAATATGCAATTCGATATTCCTATTTTTACAATCTCATCAGTAGTGCTAGTAATTAATATAACAACTCGAAACTATGAACCTCCACTTATGATTTGTACGACTTGCACTGGGGACATAGTGAGTACTCAACGTAGCTTGACTGTAACAAAAGTTTCTGGCCAAATTGTTAAAATTTCTCTGCCAATCATAAGCTTTTCTATACTGCAAGAATTGTGGAGAAAGTACCATTTCAATCTGAATAATCCAGGATCTGAGCCGTATTACAAAAGAAACGACATTTTTATACACCCAGTTGCAAAATCTGTTCAATCACTACAAGGATATTTGCTTGAGCAGAATTTCCTACCTTATCGCAATTGCACCAGTTATCTATGCAAAACCTTTATTCAAGAGTATACAGATACGTCGCCTGCACCTGCCCACGCCATTTTCGACACAGTTCCACTCTTTTCCCCTCGCACATTAGAAAAGGTTAAGTACATCTACGGAATATATTATATGAAACCAAATAAGAAAAACTGGTTGGCCGTTCTCAAACCATTCACAATAGAAGGTTGGTTATTAGTAATTAGTATCATTGTTGGATTGCATATTTCTCTAAAATTAATACACACTCCCCAAAGCTCCTACGTAATTTTCTCGACTCTCATAGCCAACGGAGACGTAGGGTGGATAAGAGAAAGGTGTGTTCAGAACAAGGCTACATTTCTCTTAACAATTTGGTTCCTGTCAACCATTTTCATACGGGAAGCTTACTTGTCAACAATGTACTCTTACTTAGCGTCAGAACCAAAACCATCTGGATTACCAAAGTCACTTTTGGATATTGTGGAACAACGACAAATTCCAATCGTTTGCTCTTATGATTTTGTCATGCATATAAAAACGCGCGTTAGTCTAAACATTACGTCAGCAGTAAAAAGGATTCAATATACGTATAGTCTATTGAACAAAGACTTGACATTTTTCAAGGATTTCTATTTCACAAAAGCAAATCATCTTGAAGGTCTTGTTCATAACCTTGAAAAAAATTTACCCGTTACGGTTTTGAGAAAACATGATAAAGGTAAAGTCACTGGAGTGGATTTTCGATTATGTAGGTTTGCACTTGTTTATACGGACAAGTCAAGTCGAGAGATGTCGATGTTGGAACTGTTTGGGAAACAGAAATCGGTGGAGAATAAGGACATTCAAAGTGCGTTGGGGGATGACACAAAGTTGTGGAAAGTAAACGAGCATAAGCTATTTTTCGACAGCTTCGATGATTTTATGGGAAGATTTATTCAGTCGGGAATATATGAGCATGACATAACATGGCTGGGGAAATTGAGGATGGTTATGAACTTTGTAACAGTACGGGAAAAGTTCAAACAAAGTAGAGGTTTGAATGTATTCACATTTTATTTTGGAAATAATGGTAACAGACAT
This sequence comes from Coecobrya sp. COE2, assembly GCA_027743765.1. Lineage (NCBI taxonomy): Eukaryota > Metazoa > Arthropoda > Collembola > Entomobryomorpha > Entomobryidae > Coecobrya > Coecobrya sp. COE2. Next base: position 5,427 of record JAHZMV010001506.1, on the reverse strand, counting down.
CGTTCCGGTGGTTCAGGTATGGATATTGAGACTGAAGCGGCACAATTAGATACCTTTTTCGTGGTTTGGATGCTGGTAATTATAATGGAAACATTGGGATGCCTTATATTTATGTGGGAACTTACGGAGAAAAATTTAAAATTCACCGCATTTCTACGAAATTTATACAATTCACTAGCCAATTGTTGGTTGAATAAAGCTGTAGCTTACATGGTTTGTCGATTAGTGAGATGGGTCAAAGGAGTACTAATATTATTAATGTATGCAATATATATTATGTGTAAAAATGTCGTCCGTAAACTACAATTTTGGTTCAATTAAAATCAGACACTTGCCGACACAAAATCTAAACCGACATGTATGCATTTATGCTCAACATATTTATGTATGTCATACACAATGAAGTACTACTTCACCTGGACACAGATAATGAAATATGTAACTGTAAACCTCAGAATCTGTGAAAACAAAACAAAAGCTTTCAACCATAATCAATAAATTGTCAATTAATTTATGAATAAATTGATTTTAAAAGTGTATTACGTTTGAAACCACTCCAAATGTTAAAGTAAAGGTTTCCCCACCTTTAACACTGATTTCGTTACATTTCAGTTGATCCCGCAGAATGACAAGTGTGTTTTCAGGTATGTAGATCCGAATTTCCTCTGAAGCAAACATGCGATTAATTGACTGCATCTTGTATATTTTGCGTACTTTATGACAACCATCAGCACAAAAGAATAATATTGCAGTAGTGCCTACTGAAAAGAGTAATAGTCTGATCAGCTTCCAGACTGCAGAATAATGACCATGGTCTATTGTTCCATTCCTCACAATAACTTCGTCAAAGCTTGTTGAATAATAGAAAATTAGCTCGAGAAGAAACCAAGTTAAATTGGAACCCAACATTTTGTTGTGTAATCTCGTTAGATTCAGAATGTCTTGGTACATCTGCAAAACAGACACCGTATCCTTAAGATTTTCACTATTATTATTTCTGACCACGCAATCAAGTGTAGTCAGTGGTTTGTTCTCCGGATTTGCTAATTTATGGGTGACGTGAGACACATATTTTGAAAAGGAATTTGCTGTCAGCCAAAATGTGAGTGCGATAGTGAGAATGTAAAGTTCTGAGAAGCCGCTTAATAAATGACGTTGAAAAAAGCCTATGGCCCCTACTAATATCAAGGTCACGTCTAAAAAGGAACTCGGATCAAATTGTTTGACAGGGTCGGTTGGACTGCTTTTGAGAAATAACATGTAGCAAGAAGAATCAAACACGCTTTGGAGCCACCATGAAACATAACTTGAGTTACTGGTTGATATATCAAATGACTGATTATTATTCCTGCCTAGATTGATTCTAGTTCCGGTTACTGTAGATACCATAACGGCTAATGTATAAGCTAAACATATTAAACAAATCCAAACCGATTTCGGTGGCCTCTTGGATTCATTTATTACGTTGATACTTTTGCATGTTTCCAAGTAAGTAAATATTTTAATAAAATGTTGTTGACTTAGCCAAAATGTTTTAAGCATAAGAACTCGTCGGATTAAACTGAAAATTGATAAAATCCAAGCAAAGTATGCAGGTGCGTGATTAACTCTCGTGGAAAGGGTCTTTCGGGTTGAACCAAGTATCCATAACAATCCACAGATATTGCAAAGCGCACAGACAATTTTTTGGGGCAATATGCTCCTTACACAGGCAAAGTTATTAGACTTATATAAATAGAATGGAGAAAGGAAAAGAAAGTATGCAAATTTCAGAAACATTGAAAATTCAGTAGTAAAATTTCTGTTGGAGGTCATGATAATGTCATTGGTTTTATTGGAAAAAGGCAAACAATCTGAAAAAATGAGTGGTTTTTCTAAACGAAATAGCACTGGAATAATATTCCTTCGCACAAAAACTGACATTGAATGAAAACTTGAGTATTTCAGACAATAGCGTATTTGTTTATTACTGTAAATACATCCAACACTTTTACCTACTAACGATGTTTAAAAATAAAACTGTTTGGATTTTTTCACAAAAGAGCATCATAATTGTATTATTTGTCCAGTGTTACCCCACACTACTTGAAGTTTCTAGAGAGCATTCATTTTTTTAATCGCATTTCGTTTGCTTTCAATTTTCTTAAAAAATAGATCCATATTGTATTATTTGTCCAATGTTACCCCACACTACTTGAAGTTTCTAGAGAGCATTCATTTTTTTAATCGCATTTCGTTTGCTTTCAATTTTCTTAAAAAATAGATCCACACTCTTTTGAAATATAAAAAGGCAAACACTTTACAATTACAACAACGTAATAGAAAGTCTGAATTGTTGAATCATTAAATTCATCTGTTTACCGTATAGACTGGAGAGTATGTGCGTTGTATAATTTTATGATAATTTATCAGACTAAAAATGGAAATATTCCAGAAAACAACGTTTATCCGTGTTATTCCAACAGGTGTTTCTAGAAATGATAGCTTGGTTTCCACAAATAACAAACATGCAAAGAAAAATTCAAGCGACAAGAAAAATGAAACCACAAGTTTACTTTTATTTATTTTTACAACCTATTTAAAATTTACGTATGCGTTCATATTTAGTCCCTTTCGAATAGTCCTAGATGTAGGTGACCTTGGAAAGCCCAAGGTTAAAAAGGTTATATGGGTTGTACAAAAATTTGCTTGCTTGCTAATAACACTTTCCGGTATTCTTTGGCTGCTGAAGCCAATTCATGACCATATTCCGTTGGGAAACGTTCACAGTCCAACGGTACATTTTTCTGCACTTCTGTACAAAATAAAGTTATGTTTTACATTCTTAACAATTAAGAGATTTTGGATGAACCAGTCCCAATTTGTTGAACTGGTCAACTTTATTCAGTTTCATTTCATCACCACAATATCCTGTACAAATATATTCAGTCAATCAAGATATATGGTCCTTTGGAAATGGTTGACACGATTATGTTTTATAGTGGCTGGTGTCCTCACTTTCATTTGCTTTGGGGTGGATGTAATTTGGGGTAATTCAAATTGGTCGGAAACTTTGCTAAAGGAATCCCGTCAATCATTATTCCTTGACAGTACAGCAAATACAAACTCAACAGGAGAAACATTTTCATTGATTGATTATTTGGTTACCATTTTCGGAGCAATGGGTTGTCTACAGCGGTACAATTCTTGGTTCTGTTGTCATTCACTTTTGACAATTTTAGTTATAATGTTATGGCTCGCCACATTTTCGTTTATATCCGAACTGAAATCAGATCTAAAGCAGGACAAAAATGATAATGATGAGGGATTCGGTCAAATGATAAATTTTTTCACTAATGAGAATTGGAAATACTTTAATAAGACCATGGGAAAGTGGAAATGGTGGAAAGAATTTTAATCCCTACAACAGCTTTCTTCGGAAATCAATAAGTTAGTGGGACATTGTTTCACTTTTTATTTACTTGAAATCATTTTGTTTTTCTCAACATTTTTTACGGAAGTTGAAGAAATTCAAAATGGCGATCTGCAATTGATTGGATTCCTTGGGATAATATTTAAAATTACTTCAGCGTTAATTACACTGTGTTTTGCTGCAGATATAACTCATCAGGTAACACATGAAAAATTCTTTAGGTTTGCCATTTTTTGTTATAATATCATCATTTTCAATGGATCTTTTGTTTTCTTCAGATAAAATGGATAAAGATTTGGTATCTGCTGGCGGATGAAAAGGATACCAAAAATATTTCAGCGGATCAACTAACTTCAATTTTGGATGAGGTGAACAGGTCAACGATTGGGATAAAATGCAGTGGTGTCTGCACAGTAAATTACGGACTTGTTGCAAATGTAAAAGAATATCTTGTTAAATTTATGGGATAGTATACTTGCATAATGGGATTATGATAATTATAATTCTTTACATTTTTTATAGATGATCGGTATGACCGTAACCTTCTTTGTAATTTGTCTCCAATCCGATGCATTAGCAAATAGCATACAGAAAGTAGTAAATATGTTTACATTCAAAACCATATTTAAATAAGAATTGAGTAAAACAATTATTAATTTTTGTTATCTAATTTTGCCCAGATGGACGTAGAAAATGGAACTTTATCATAGAGAATATGATGTGACTTAAACAAGGTTTCGAGTGTACCAGTACCTCGTGAGGTTACATTCAATGTTTCAACCATTTAGGAAATTTATTATTTATTGTTAATAAAGGAAAATGAAAGGAAAAGAGCAATCCTACATTATGGGCCCGAAAGTTAAAACATGATTAATGTACTTTAAGATAATAACTTTAACCTAAGAATGACACTAAAAAATTAAATTGATAACGATATAAAATTATACGATGTCTAAATAAATATATATACGGAAAACAGTCAAAAATATACTAAAAATGGAGAAATTGAAATTCAGGATAAAGAAAAAAGTTTTCTATTTTCTTCTTTCATAGGTCCTAAAATAAATGTTAATACATATTTAATTAATATTGATGCCGTTGTGACCTGTATAAGTATAAGTAAATTGGTAGCTTGCTGTTCCTGTTTGGCAGCCTTCTCTGATGAAAAAGTAATTTTTGAAAAATTCTACTTTATAGACTTTAATTCTATTTCTACTTGAGAGCAGTGTCTTGTATTCATTTCAATACATAAAAATCCAAAAATAATTTATCACAAGCGTATAGCAAATCATAAGTTTAAATATATAGCCTGCATACTACTACTTTCGAATTTCACATACCAATTTATACAGGTCTCCCGTGTGGAGTTGCTCCAGCAGTAGGAGTAGGTAGTATGATATATATAGTTAACATGGACATTAAAGGAGAAAAATGTTGAGTGACAGATTCTTTAGAATATTCGGTCATCAGCAGGCGTTGGCGTATCTCTTAAATAGCACACCTTTTAGATGGTGTCACAAGGAAAGACGGTTATAAATGTAACCGCCGTTAGCAAAGCCAAATACAACGCTATTATTGGAATACAGGTTATTTACAGTCTTTTTGGTTGTACAATTAGTGCGCTATCGGCTAGTAGAGCTAACAATGGATATTTCATACTACTTTCTATGCAATGACAGTGTGCGCAATATTTGATATAACTGCAGCTTATCCGTCGGCCGAAGCTAGCCGCATCGTTTATTACAGCATTTTTTCACTATCTAGACAACATGCAAGGTAAGATATAAATACGTACATGTAAATATACAAGCATGTGTAATAATGTCGTCATTTATATTGGTAAATTGGTAAACTTTTTATCCAAAATTCTTAACATTGTAGTCTCCGGAATATATTTTTTGATTTCTTGATTTTTCTCATGTGTTTTGCTTGTCCACTCTTTGGAATTGGACTCAGCTATCACTCTCTATTTTTTCCACATTGGCCCTGCTACTTGTCGTCCTTGGTACCCCCAG
>JAHZMV010001505.1:0-12211 GCA_027743765.1 Coecobrya sp. COE2 | reverse complement strand
ATCCAGTCAAGAAAGTGAGAAAAAATAATCCAGTGGCCAACAAAAATTATACCATAATAATAGAAAAAATGGATACTGATCAAGATTTGAGCAATGCTAATCAAGGCGGTTTGCAGTCTCCTTCTACTTCAAAAAGCAGAGTAACACGCAAATGTAATCTTAAACCAACCAACCAACGCAGACGTACCAAGTTTGTGTGTTGTCCAGCGTGTAATGCTTTTAAATTTAAGTCTGGAGAGGTTGAGAAGCTGCTTGTACATTGGGAAATTTGTGAAGGTAAAAAATTCTTTTGGAGAACATTTTACATTGAAGAATGATATCCTAAATTATAATATCTTCACACTTTTATCTTTTTCAAGTTGTCAAAAATGCAAATAATGAAAACAGCAGCGATCAAAATCTTCACTGTCCACTATGTCACAGCTACAAAACATCTTTTTCCGAACAATCAGCATTTCTTGAACATTTATTCATCTGTAATGGTAAGTTGAAATGATAATGTTGCCTTTTTATCAATAAAGTGGAATAATTGAATAATTGCCTATTAATTTATAATAGAAAATATTGGAAGTAATGAACCTATACCCCTCACCTGTCGACTATTTGAGTGCAATCTCTGTCCGTCCAAAGTGTATTTTACATTGGATAATTTTATGAAACATTATGTGGAGCACAGCAGTAACTTACTATTTTATAGATACTTATATTTTGTTTAGTGCTTGTTTTGGCACTCTGACAATTCTTATTTAATTTAATTACATATACTCTTATTTTTAATTCTATAAGGAAATATCTACAAGTGTATAAAATGTCCTCGAATATTTCCTATAACCTCACAAGTCCAACATCACTGGAGTGCCAAACACCGAGAACTGTTGAAAAATGTCCAACCTTTAGATAGGTTCACAAAAGAAGAGACGTCAGTTCCAGAGTTGTATTGGTGGTGTAAGCTTTGTAATGAAAAATTCATGAACGAAGAAACTAGAGACAGTCACATTCACAGTGCTCATGAAACAGGTTAGTCTTTAACAAAATTTTTAAACCAGAAAATATAAAATATGATACTTATGAGTGCAATAAAGAGTTTCAAATCGTTTTTTTTATTTCAGAAGTACCCGAGAAGCTTCACATTTGCCAAAAGTGCTCAAAAGGGTACTCATGTGAAGATGAATTAAGGTTACATGAAGGAACCATGCATGCAGCGGCTAGCCTGGATTTATTAACTTGTGATCTGTGCAAACAGGAATTCACAACTAACAAGCAACTCAGAAATCACAGAATGCGGGTACATCGGGTTGATTTACTTGTTTGCGAAACTTGTGGAACAGGTAACAAAAACGAAAATAATATTTGGCTAGAGAAAGTTTACTATAAACTTAAGTTTGTTCCCTGCTTAATTAAAATCTAGAATGTAATTCAATCAATAACCTACAAGTCCATATGCAATTGCACCAAGGAGTAAAAAGATATGTTTGTCAACAATGCGGACAGTCCTTTGCCATTGGTAAGATTTATTGAAATGTAAATATGAGTTAAGTATTATGCGGTTTGTTTGAAGGATGTACAATATTTATAATTCTTGAAACTTGTAGGTCAATACTTAAGAAATCATATTTTAAGGAAGCATACACCTCATGATGCAAAGATAAATCCGCTGGTTTGTTCATATTGCGAGAAGGTCTTCAACAATAAATCCTACCTAAATCAGCACATCGCATCAATTCACGTAAGGACAGTTTAACATGCACTGTCATTTGTGCAACGCTGGATTCCATGCCAAGTCTAAATTAACGCTGCACTTGGCCATGAAACACAATATCGGAGAACAAAAGATATATACCTGTACGGTGGTGGGATGTAATAAGACGTTTCGTTTTTGTAGTGGGTTTAGAGAGCACATGTCAAGGCATACAGGGAACCCGCCGTACAAATGCCAGTTTTGTGAAAAAGGTAATTTGCTGTACAAAAACATGGTAAAAAATTCGACTGCCTGATTTTGATAAACTTATTAATATCATTGGATTCCAGCATTTCATACCAGAACCCATTTGCGGCGACATGAACAAATTCACAGCAATTCCGAATCCAAGCCTTACCAGTGCCACCTTTGCCCAAAACGATTTCCTGTTAGAAATTATTTGTACATCCACATGCGATCTCATAAAAATGATAATAAATAATAAACATCTTATGAACCTTTTCAATAAATATGTTTTTAATTTCATATGCATTTAATTACTGTGTTTTTACCTTTTGAGCATATTTGAACATTCGTGTCATTAGGGCATCTCATACCCCATCCATATTATATAAATTACATCTCTTCTAGATGCTCTACATATACCACTGCCACTAAAACGATAGCATACTTGAAACTCACATTTAAAAACTATTTAAAACATGTTACATTCTGAACAAACAATTAAATTGAATTTATTAACAATAATAAGTGGCTACCATTATGCAAAAAGACACATGTATATATAAAATATCGTGTTAATCCAAATCTAAATCTATTTCCTATTGGCATTATCTTTGTACAGTTATCTTTCGCATAATCTTTACCTAGATAATCGTGAAGACAAAGAGACTTTATATTTGACTGCAATGTATTTACATAGTAGAGCAGCAAACTAAACAGGTACATCCATGTTTGATCTTGATGTTTTTGTATCAACAAATCTAACCTACCGCAACAAAGAAGTTGTATTTTTTGCTATATAAATATATCATAAACAAGCTTAAATTTTTTTGCAGCTAATAGGTATATTGGTTTAAACAAATATGTACTCTGAATCTCCTGACTTGCCTCTCTGGTTTCACGACCTTTGTTAGTTAGCGCCCCGCTTTGGCTAACAAAGTGCAAATAAATGTTTAAAAAATGGTTTATGTATTTAAAATAATTATTGGTATAGGTTGCGTTATATAATAGCATAACAAAAGCACGTAAGCACGGGCAAACCTTATGATAAACGATTATTAGTGCACCTGTAAATTGTGCAATCATATTTATTTATACTCATTTATATGTACATGGACTCATAAAAAACATACCTAAAAGATGGTCTTGATTCACTTGCATTTTTCATAGTACACCTTCCAACCAAATTTTTATCGAATTCTTACCACATGCAACCTACGTACAGCCAAAGCTACGCAGACAGACAACGTAAGAGTAGTTGGCTATGATCACGATTTACTTGCAGATAACCAAAATAATTTATTTGCTGATTTGGGGACAAATACAAAGTAAAAATAGGAGAATGTAATGAAAGCAAAATGCAACAAGATAATTATCAATGAGTGTTTTTACAGCCCAACTTTTAATCAAATCATTTAACATTGACGGGGTGAGGTGATGATATGATATGGCAGGGCATCCCCTCCTGATTTGCTCTGTTGAGTAATAATTATGTAGGAATACAGGTAGGTAGGTACGACTGTTTATGAACGTTGCGCTTTGATCAACAAAGTGCACGATCATTTAATATGAATATTTTTGCCTTAACCATTTACAAATTTTTTAATATGCAAGATCTTTTTTATGACATTTACGTGCAGAAGGTGGACCGGCGTTGTCCATACTGCATTCAACAGTATAACGGCATTAACTAGCAATTTCCACCGTTATATTATACTTTGTATCTTCAGTTGTAACCCTGCATCGTCTGCAACAAATTGAATATTTTAAAATTCCACAATGATAGATATGATAAGGCGTCTAATGTTTGTGTAATGTATAACAATCAATAGTAGAATAACGTGAGCTATTGTGAATTGGAATTTTATCCATCATACTGGGAATATGGACGCTGTAACCATCAAAACTATTAGAAGACCCAAAAATGTTAACGAAAGTCTTCAGTATCTATTAGTTGACAATTGAAGATCTTTTTAGTCTATAGGTTATCGTCGGATGTATAACATTGAGTCATCAGTGGTAAATTATTTCTAACGTAGACAGCTAATATAAAATTGTGGCCTTTGTTTAATTTTGTGTTTACTGAGTGAGTCCTTTGTATTGCCTATCTAACATTCAAAAATTGCAGGTCCTTACTCAACATTATTTTTATTAAACAAATTAGTTTGGTTCAATGGCCATCACAAGGGCACGAAATTGTTTAAGAGATAATAATACACTGAACTGTGGTTGGGGTGTTGTGCGATAGACGCTATCTCTGGAGTAGAGAAAAGCTAACAAAATGTCGCAGGTTACTAAAGGCAAAAAATATTTCAATTTATTAAAGAGTTATTATGTTACCTTTTCCAGTTTATAATTTTTCTTAAATCAGTGACTTTACATAAACCCAAGGTTAATGAGAAACGATTCGCCAGATTTCGCATTATTGTAAACTCTCTAAAATCTGGAAAATCATGAAAAGCAACAAAGATCTAACCCTTACTTTCTTCTTCAGTTTTGCGTAGGCTAAATTTGTGTCGTGTCATCTTGTTCTCATCCATGAACGTCATAAGCTACTTCAGAATAGTCTTGTCAGAGGATTTTACAACGTGATTTGTGATCATGTTGCGAAAGTTAAAGGTGTGAATTGAAACCTGCTATAGCAAAAGTATCAGGCTTCCTTCAAATTAATGACTATCAACGATTGTTTCGGAAAGGAAGCTAGCATGAATTCATTCACTGAAGTAGAAGTGAAGAAGTTCATTCCAGTTTCAATATTTGTTCGCTCATAGCTGATGACAGGATGACGGACTCTTGAATTTCATCGCTAATTTCATCACAATTTATGTCCCATTGTTTTCAGTGCAAAAAATATTATGTAATGGATTTAACATTTACCTTGCTGTATCTTCAGATGTGTAAGTTAACATTCTTTCTTGTGTTATAAACAATTTTATTTAATCCGCAGATTCATCAATCGTCAAAATTTTACCAAATTCTAAATATAATATAACTACATACCCACTTATAGAAATAGGTACATAACATACTTATAAATACTGACACGCAAAATTGGCGTGAATATAAAAAAATAATAGCGAATCGCACAAGCGCAAATATGTACAATTTCTTACTAAATACACAATATAGCGACCTGACATTAATGATGATGATGATGAATGATGACTTAACCACTCCTCCAAACTCCAGAGCAGTTTATAAAATACGATTAATTGTAATAGTGTTCTCGAACTGAAGTGAATTGTTGTCTACTATACGAATACATATTTCGTCATACAGCATCAACCTGCTTAACTCTTTTGTTCTTTAAATGTTAGAAATTCAATTTCGGGTATTTTTATAATAGTGAGCATACATACGAACACTTTTATGGAATCATCGTGATCGAATAAAACTGCCAATATTCTTTAATTTGCTTAATGCATAATAATTGTACTAATGACTTTCTCGATCACATAAACTAATAGTAATTGTTGGGTAACATATACCATTCCTTTATCCAGAGTCATGTAGAAAGAAATTTGCTTCACGATAATGTACGTAAAACTTACAATCACAGTTAAACAATCGTATTTAGAATGTCACGCACAGTAATTTGCGGTAGTTTTGTGTAAACTGGCTACATACATAATACATCCATTGATTTTGAACGTCACGAATTTCCGCGTCTCATTTGGTAATTATCTTTTGTTCAATTTTCCAAAATGTTTTATTCATGATTGAAATTACAAGTTATCTCCAGATCAATTCGTATAATCCTAAACTCATGCCAGTGCAATTTCAAAGCGTTTTTGTGAAGAAGTGAAAGAAATATACCTACAAATACCTATGTAGAGGTAATGGTTAAAAATGAAACTCGACATACATCATAATGACTCTTTATTCTTTATTAATGATTGTCCGTAACACAAGTGCAATGAATTGCAATGCACCACCACTTCGCATCTCTTGATGGGGATATGACGCAATTTTCCAGCTTTACTCAGCATTTCTACGTAGCACTTGTCTGCTGACGAAATATCAGACAATTTTCTCATGTACATGTTGTATTTCCTTCGACCTTTCGTTGAATAATCAATAATGCAGTTCAACAAATATTCTACAAATCAAAGATGTATTTATGTATGTAGATGATAACACTTTCGGGTACCTTCTGGAGCGTTTTTTGCCAGTTTGTCGAGGTCTGCACGGATGATGGGCCGAACAAATATGCTTATAATATTGACCCAATTTAGAAATGATATGGCGCTTTTAATAATGCATGCAAAACTTTTATTTTATATCCGGTTCAAATCTCATGTTATTTTTGGTCATTGGTCATATTTTAGGATCCCCATATCCAGTTCTATAATGCATGTACTGTACTTGAATAATTGAGCATTGTCAAGTTCGTGGTTGCGTTGTTTTTAATGATGACATTTAACGAAAAGATTCTCAAGGCCATTCAAAAATCTCAAACAATATTCATTATTCGTCCAACCGTTACCGGCTCATAAATATCTCATGAAAATCAAATCATCATACATAAATTTTAAAGTCATTTATTGACGTCAGAGTCAATGGTACATACATATTATTATAACACATTGTGTTTTTCACTAATTGTACCTAATATGAACGCATTACATGTATGTACAAAGAAAATGTCATCATCATACCAATTGGGTTGGGATTCCTTTTCCATCGCTCCCAAACTGAATAATGAAATTGACATAAAATATTTTAACTTTTTATCATCTTGAATTGAAAACATCATCAAGTTTTCACCTGCAAACATGATCAATACCCCGAACTTTAATCATTCTTTGATTATTCTTTGCTAATCTGCTTTTACTAGTGCGAAAGTGATGTGGAATTGCTCGTTTGTTTTTTTCCCAAGAGAATGCCCACACTTCTAAATATCTCATTATGAAAAGTGTTTGTTACAGACGCCTTCAAATTGCACATGATTGTTTACACTGCTAAATAAAATGTACAAGTGCAAATTAAAAGGATCATGTTTATTGTTGTTTTGATTCTCGAAAAAAAATCGCCCACTTTGTTGTAGGCAGTAGTCAATAACAAAACAACAAGCGACCATCACTATCCAAGTTCATCGGTCCAATAACATACTGTTAATGTGCGTAGGCTATTGATTATGGAATCTGCATAGAAATTTTTTCTTTGTCATTATACAATATATATTCTTGGCAAGAATTTCTTGCATTTTGAGGTATTGAATATCTCCGGATTTATTTATCACGGATGTGTTCATCAAATGCTCCTTGAATAATTTTTCGGTAGTCTTATGATGATGACCTTTAAGGTCACATCTGTCAAATGTTGGAGCAATGCAACCAATTTGAATACAATGTCGTTCGATAGTATAGTGAATGTGATGAAGAGTGCTCAATCACTAATGAAATGAATGACACACTTCATCAGTGAACGGGATGTATCAACAAAGACATCCTGAATATTATTCTCTTGCACATTTCTTGCATCTGTCGCTAACTTTTGTTATGTTGTTGTTGTAAAGGTTATGATGCAAAGTTTTGACCAAAGGTTATGATTATGTGTATTCAAGTTTAATGTTTTCACGTGACTGTGATAATGAAGTAATCCCAAAGCGTTGGACATGAAAAGGGTACTTTTTAAGTTTCAATGCGATGATGAGCATTTCTGGTTACACAATAGTTGCCAATACACGCGAATCAAAATGGTCGTTACAATGCTTACACTTAATAGTAGGTAATTATACTAAATGCAGGCCAACTCGACGAGGCGAATGTATCGGTCGATTCGATATTGACGAATTCCACTGCACCTATTTTATAAATGGAACGAATTTAGAGTCGTGGCTTGTTGCGAAGCAGATAAACATGAATGTTACATTTAACGACATGTTTGATTATGGAGTTTTATGAAGGTGTAGCCATTTAATTTTCATCATTATATACAATTCTGAACTTGGGTGTCCTCGGGCAGATATCCCTGTAAGTTAATTTCTCAGTAATTTTTACAATCGCATTTTATCGCTTGCACTTTCAAAAGTTTAGAGATGCCCATTGCTTTATCTGATCATGATCATGAATACGGGTACCTGCTTTAAATTTTATAGTTTATATTATGACTTCCATTTGGCTCCCACTCATTTGAAATGTTTTAAGTCATAAGTTTTATTGGATTTTTATAAAAATAAAAAATCTGCTTTTAAATTGTCGTTTCATTTCCTGCATTTATTGTAAGCAATTAGCTAAGTAATTCAATCATGAACATATCCATCAAGATCAGCATAAGTAAGCCTATTGACGAGAGCAGTTAAAACATCATAAAACTTGTGCTAATTTATGCATGGGCAATTTGTGACAATTTCGCAGTCTTTTTACTTTTGATTTACACATATCTATTTTTGCATTTAAGTAAACATAAAATCCCATAAAGTACAATGACAATGTCAATGCGGTATGATGTGTATGTCTGTTAACATGTATGTGCGATTTGTTAGCAAATATGCCACTTCTGGCGTGCTTGCGTAGTTAATCTGAAATGATCTTACAAAAAACCTTACTTGCTTACTTACGTTTCATTGTGCAAAACCTCCTCCCTCCACCAACACCCAATAATCGTTGAGGTAGGCAATGTGACATAAACTACAAGTAAATTCACGAATACACAACAATATCCAAAATTATCATGGAAGTTGAAAGCATGATATAATACTCATGCCCCCTGGCTATAGTGCGTAAATTGTCCCAATGCCAATACGAGTAAAAATTGGCACTGTACAATAATCACTAATTTTATCACAATGGAATGCGAATATATGGCCACACGACTTTCACAGTAACGGGCAATTTGCTGTTGGAGCATGCATGCTAATGTGTATATGTATGTATAGTTAATCACGTAATTTGACTTTGGAATAACCAATGTTTCACTTGATACAAAATTAGTCATTCCCATAACTTTCTTGTAACTTGAAATTCAATTGTTAGTTTCAGTTCCTACATCAGTAGTCGTTACAAACAAGGCTGCATGAAAACTAGCTGATGTGACGATTTCATATTTAAACCCAGAACGTACATTTCTCTGTTCCAGTTTCTTACTAGGTTCCACGAATGGAGGTTCTGAAATTACATACCTAGTTTACTTGCCGTTAGATTACCATTACATAGATTTAGTACGGAAGGGCCAATTTATTAATGGCTGGCTACTGAGTTAGGATCATTTAAGTATAGAATTAAACTGTAAAACCACAGGGCAAGTGAAATTTTGTTAATGTATCACATTTAATAGTAAAATGAATATTTTTATTAATTTCAGCAGTTATCCGCACTCCTCTACCACACCCACTGCTGTCACTAACCAAATATGCAACTAAAGAAGTGGCCAAAACCATCATTCTTCACTGGATCAAAATTTTCGGATCTACCTCACCGATTTCTTATACTGACCAACACCGGCTTATCACTGAAGTAGTCATAACATGGTTTCAGTTTTACTCGTGTTTGGACAGTGTGAATTATGCGGATGAAAACGCAGTTTACCCCTCTTAAAATTAGAAGTCGGAATTTCACCTCTGTAGTTTCAACGTCAACTATCCGCACAAGGATAATTGGGCAAATATTGTCATTATTGACGCTTTCATGTTTCTTGTTCGCTACTAATGCATTGGACGAATCTGAAAATGAAATTCCTTCGGGCCCAAAAAAGCTGGCTTTCCAAGGAAGCTGCCCTGCAAAGAATTGGGGCAATGGAATACACATGAAATTAACGGGTATGTTTTTTCCTTAGCCTTTGCTACTTTAGTATATCACAAAAACTAATTATTTTCATTTAAACAAGTGACGAAAATATCTTTTTACAGCGAAATGCCTATTGGAAGCGCGAAAAGTATCTGGGACGCAAGAAGTCGATGATAATCTATTCCCGACCTGGATCAACGTGACATTATTTGCAGAGGGACAACAATTTGCGAGAAAGAACATTGGATACTTGGGAATAAGCCATTTCTTTGCTTTGATTTTTGAAAATTTCATTCCTGATATTAAAGATGTCTTAATCACAACCGGCTCTTCCAGTACAATGGAAAGAGCCGTAAAACGTTACACTGCCACTGCTACGCAAATTCTATTATGGTACCGGAATTCAATAACGAATCCAGTAGAGCGAGAAGTCCTCCTGAACAGCCTTCGTAATATCAGAACACTTCATCTTGATGGTGCCTTCAAGGCATTGACAAAATTAGGTAGCAACAGACACAAGTACCTGGATGCAAAGCAAAGCGAAATACTCCAGCAGCTATGGGTTCAACAGCCTCCAAGCGTTGTGTTTGACGATCGGTTCTGGACAGCCCTGGAAAAGGATTTGAAATCTTCCAATGTTCCACAAGAAAAGCGTCGCTTTCCCAAATGGAGTACCAACGGTGGCCCTCCAATAAGTCAGTTTGCACAGAGTCTCACCCAGTTTTCCTTCGTAGGAATACCTGTACTCTTTCATAAGGAATTGGGCATTTCTCATGTGACACGACAAGAGCTGGAGGGTTACATTCATATGTGGGCTGCGTTGGGTCATGCTCTTGGGATAAAAGATGAATTTAATATTTGCTTAAATGGTGATTTTGATGAATCAAAGAAACTTTTTAGAGAAATGTTAGAAGCATACTTCATTCCTGCCATGTTTCAGTTTGACTGGCGCGTTCGTGTTCAACTGGGTGCTTATCTTGACGTAAGCTACATTATATAAACACAATTTCTTGATTAAAATATTTCCTAAAAATTGTGTTCTAAGGTATTCTGTGTTGATTTTCAATAGGCATTGCATCATATGGATCAAATTATCACTCCGAGACTAATAATGTACCGCTTCCTTCGTGACATTGTAAAAATAAATCCGCAAAATATTTTCCGACAGTTTACTGTCATGGAACGAATGTATTTAGCCATGGTGGATAGTCTGATGAGTAACAATTTGGATGCGAATCGGTTCCTATTAAATCAGGGAGGCATGTTTTTCTTGGAAGTTAATGGATATCAAAACTTTGGACAACACTACAGTTCAGACGCAAGGAAAAGTAGAGGTGCCTTTTATACCAAAGAAAAGGTTGCGTTCTGAAATGTGCATGCATATATGTATGCGTATCTATCTTACAAGGTCATATTTATCTATCTATCTGGACAGTTATTTGTTGCCAAAAATAAGGGGAAGGGATTCTCCAGTTGTTATTACATTTTTCATACATTTTACACTTTTTATTTTGTAAACAGAATAGTCGTATATGTATGTAAGTAAATGAGTGCATTTTTATTGCAGACACTCTTCTGAAATAAATACAAATGCAGGACATGACTGAATATCAGTATTTTTATTTTTAAATAATATATAAGCAATAGAAATTGAAAGGTTCCTAGTAAAGTACAGTTAGCATTTACAAAAATGACAGTTATATATTCTTAAAGAATAGGACTATAAAAGGTAGTTTGTATTCTGTAGTATGTAGTAGGTAATTATCTATAATACGTTCTGATAAACATAAGATTATATTTAATATTATTGTGCCTAAATGCATACATGCCACTGCTGTAATTTAAGTTATGATATTTAATGTATGGTAATAATATTGTCTCTTATAAGCAATAAAAAATAACTTCAAACTTAAATCTAAAAAGAAAATTCTGTTTCAATTAACATAAATGTTCATAGGCAGTGTTAGTCAAACCTGATAAAGTAAAATCTAGTTTCCATTTGAATACGGAAATATTTGAATTTGTCATCAGAATTGTATAACCCATCATCAAATATTGAAATCGGAGTGTTGTAAGCTAAAAGAGGCGAAGATTATAAAGCTATGGTAAGTTTAAAATTTTAACTTTTCACTAAAGTATAATTTGTCAATAAAGATTGGGCGATGAGGAAGATAAAAAGATAAATGCTACACATGACATGATACGACCAACATGGCACTGTCGAAGTGTCGACAATAATACAACAAGTTGTGATGCATGTTACATTCGACTCGAATGATTTGAGTAAACTGGTGAAGATTTTGTTGCTTCAAAGCAATTGTTTGAATTAATTATTACATTAGGTTCGATAAATACTTAATTGAGTTAAATGCAATGTTGCACGAGTACAATAGGTCTTTCATTTATATTTGAGCCATTTTTCACTTTAGGTTATGGTGTAACAATTGCCATAATAGTTAATCACAATCACAACAGCAAACCAATAATTTTTTTACGAAATTCTGATTTTATCGAGAAACATTGGATAATCTTCACTTAAATGTTCTTCTATTACATGCATGGG
>JAHZMV010001504.1:0-28029 GCA_027743765.1 Coecobrya sp. COE2 | reverse complement strand
GGAAGAATGAGAGCGAGTCCGGTACTAACCTGACTGATTCTGTTCCCGGCAGCAGCAGTGCAAATATTATTACATTTCAACTTTCACACTTTCTTGCTTGTTTTTTATACTTATGTATTCCACATTTCCTGCTTTTATAAATTTTACGTGGTTGCCTTTATGGATCTCAAAATTTGAACATTATGAATTCAATAAACACATCTGAAAAACATTTTTACTCGGATAACCTGACAAATATGTTGTTTGCATTTGAAATAGGTTTACCGCTATAGTATCATTCAGTAACGTAACTCAAGTTCAATGGTGACATTGAAAAACTATGGCCAATGTGCATACTGAACGAATATTATTAAGTACTCACTAACCTGTTAACTCCAATTATCATTGAATTATCTTAGCCACCTCGTAGCTAACTGACAATGACCAAACCCATTACGAAAAAAATGTTTGGGTCCATTTATACTCACTTGCCTTCTACTAAACATGAATGACATTCTAGTCTAACTGCAACTTAAAGTTCAGTGTCCCTTCCGTACCTTCTCTAGATAGCGATCCTTAGCATTTTAATTTTTTCTAGAAGTAATGCAAATTGTACAGCATACGACAGCCGTTTGCTAATTTAATTATTCTTATGAATACATGATGTAAATCGATCAGCCAATAGAAATCCTATTTCTAGTCGTCTAACGAGTAAAGTCGATATCTTTAACATTGCATCGTAACAAAGCCTTTTGGGTATACAAAAGTTTCTTGACGACATTCTACCAAATACATTATGTCACCAATCCAATGTGCGTCAGTTAAGCATTCTAAGTCATTTGGTGTACGTCTTACATCATCACAGGAAACCATATTCATTTTTCATTCCAGAGGTTTGTAGAAAGATCTTGGCTTACATTATTTATTTTTCAAGATAATTACCGAATATTGTTTGTTTACAGGTTTCTTGGAAAACGGAATCATGAATATGACAAGGAAAAGTTTGCGTTTGCAACATAAACCACCAGAGTTTCCAAAATTAGAGATACATCGGAGACATTCCACCACAAACAGGTCAACAAAAAGTGAAACATCGGGCAAAAGTGTCTTCTCCTGTGCATCCAACGCCAATCCAGGAAGAGAAATGGTTCCCATTTTTATCGTTATTAATGGCGAAAAGAAACTTATTGGATACCAAATTCGACAAAAATAAAGCCAGATTCACTTCACAAGTTCTGTGAAAAATTATTAGAAAATTTGAAAATAATAACTAATAATTTTGACAACCTTGAACCACCAAAAACGAGAATTTTGAAAAAAAAATCATGCCGGTCGAAGTGCGGAATTTTTTTAGTAGTCCTTCATGTACAACAGAATAATTATGCATTGAAGAATTCTGGTCTGTAGAATGACCACTTTGCAAAGCGTTACTAGAAAATGCTAGAACTTGTCATATCTCATTATGCATGCATCACTAAGAAATTAACAAGTTCAACGGGTATAATTGGGCAGGTTGCATGTAGGTCAGTCATTTCAAGTTCAGAGAGTCAGAGTGGGTACAGCATACGCGTATTTTGTAGGTATGTATATTGTAACACAATGAAGTATGTTATAACGTACTTGATAACCTGTCCTCATTGAACTCTAAAATAATTTTGAGACGATCATTGTATAACCATAAGGATTTCTTATGACTGCAGTCTGTAATAAGTATTAGGAATTATTGGATGCGTTGTTACGAGTATCATATCCGTCATAACCAAAATATGCAGAATAACCCTGAAAAGTTTTGACCTGGCAGATTTATATCGCTGTATGGAAACAAGGATATCAAACATGAGCACATTGAAACCAGCGATAATTTTCCTTTTGCCACAACCTTCTGTTTGGATCATAGTCATAATATCATTGTGGTAGGTTGAAGGATTTAGCAAAACCCATAGCATGTTGCCCATGAGTAAACAAAACGCGACAGGTTTCGTTGTCTACATTTTTATATCTAACCGGATAGCCCTGACGACAATAAGCAACATTCCATATATTTGGTTTTTGGGCATCGTTTTGTTTTTTATGAAAAAGATTTTCAATAATGAAAATCTTTTTAATCAAGAGAATTAAAATTCCGATTTAAGCTTTCTTATCCCTACCGAGAGTTACTTGTTTTGTTTCATACCATTGACGCAGATGTTTTCAACCAGTTCTTTTAATTGCCATTATAATTCGGCGGAATGCAGTTCTGGAAAAAATATGTTGCTATTTTCATCGCTATGATTGTCTCCTTGTCTGAATCATGATCACGAATTGTTTTATAAATGCTAGTTATTCGGAAAAAGCTTCATTGAAGAATCTTGGTCACTAGTCACTCTTAAATTAGGGGGTGTGTCTGCATCAATGTTTCAAAATTAAAGAAAAATTACTTACTTGGGTGGCACCAGATAGGTACATGTCTATAAATAGTTGATCATAATAAAAAACAGGATTCCATTCCTGTCGGGTTTCATGTTCCATTCGTACCTAGTAATTAAATAAAAATAAAACAATTTAAAATATTTTCCCTATAAATACCTTCTTGGGAAATTTTGGCTCTCATTCAAGAATCAAAGTTGTGTTGGCTCGGACACAGCGCAAATAGCCCCAATTATATTTATATTATTTTTTAGTTCAAAATGAGAACGCAATTTATCTGCAGCAGAATATGTGTTCTGATTTACGGTCTTCTAGGAATAACCTCGGTACATTCTTGTAAGTCTAGTTAACATACATACCTACATAAAACGCTTAAAAAATCAAACCTCACAGAATTTATTTTTCTAATTTTTTACAGTGATATGTTTCAGTAACTACTGTGCCTTTGGTCCAGACGGCAAAGGTATTATTTGTACTGTGGAAGGAGACGGGGTAACCGAAGAATGTGGCCACCCACGGGAAAATTATAAAATGTTCTGTTACGAGCAACCGATAGATCCTAAATCCGGGCAGATAAAATCCAGGGGTTGTGCTACTATACACCAACCGTCTTCATTAAAGTATCCAGGTTGTTGTGGCGAACATGGGAAGAGAGTTTTTGGGTATCAATCCTACGGATGCCTCTGCGCTGAGGATTTTTGCAACAGCCGATTCAATAATACGCTTCCATCCGCATTCCGTGTGCAGAATGGATATCCTGTTCTAAAAGTCAGATGGGAAATATGTTCATCTTATTACGTCAGAGTCTGAGGAAAATTTTAATTTGCATTTGAAATAAAATCCAGTCTTCTTTGATTCTCTTCAAAAATGTCTCATAATTTTATTTCGATGCATTTAATTTTCAAAATTCATCACAAGTGCATTTAAAATTATTTTCAGTAAACATATCTACCTAACGAAGAACACTTTTAATTTCCAAGTTTTTTTTCGGTATTTCGGCAGGAGCACTCATTTCTTGAAATTCAATCTGATAAATTATAATACAAACTTACAAAATGATGGCAGAGCCATGAAACAATGGAACATGTTTTTCATAAGTAGGCATTAACCTCCATCCACAAGTGACATGTTCAACAAATCACGTTCGAAAATAATTAGCATAATTATCAGACAATGACGCTTTCCCAGAAAAAGAATTGACAATGACGCACATCACGATTGTATCCAGGCAAATTAAAAACCCTCACTGTCCAGCACATTCTCATCTTTGAAAAAAACGAACTTTGCACTCGTCTCTCCTGCCACCTTGTCAAACTCCAAGTGAGAAACCTTGATGCCACGAGCTCGCAGGTTCACATGAGTACAATCAATAATTGTTATTGTGGCTATAATGAATATCCTGACATTTTGTCTGGATTTGTTCTGATCTATCACAAGTGGAAATCTTTGTCCTATTCAGACATCCACAACCGGTTTTTATAAGCCGTGCTATAAAAATGTAAGGAATTAGAAACAATGTACATCGTATAATATATACCTGATTGAAAATTGTAAAAAAAGACTCTTAATGTTTTACAACAAAACATGCGTGTAATTAGATGATTTCGGGAAGTTAAAAATTTTTGCCTTTATTTTAGGTACACTTCCTACAAATATTCTATCAAGAGTAGCGTATTTTGTGTAACAGTGCTGAAAAATATTAACCTTCAAATTTCTGGCCTCAAGCAATCTGAACAAGTAGATTCAGACGTATAAAAAATAAATATGAATATAATTTCTTATAAGTTGGCTTAGAAACTTGATTGACTCAATGAACTTTTAGTATTTTCTGTACGTTAGCTTCATTTGTAAGTTTTCGTCATGGGATATTTCTTTTGATGGATGGAATTATATTCTTCGAGTATCAGAAAATAGTCAAGACGGATAGAATAATAATGATACTAGGAAAGAATATTCAAGACGGCTTATGCAGACGTATAAAAAATAAATATGAATATGATTTAATATAAGTAGGTTGTGTTAGCAACTGCCTTAGCAACTTGATTGACTCAATGACCATTTGGAAATTTCTATACGTTAGCTTCATTTGTAAGTTTTCGTCATGGGATATTTCTTTTGCTAGATGGAATATGTTAGTAATTCCATATTAATGATACTAGAAAAGAATATTCAAGACTGCTTCAGTCTGCGAATAGCATCCAATGAAGGCAGGTGATCCTATACCCATTACCGGAATATTTTCGTTTCTGAAAATAGTTCGTTGTGAAGAAAGTTTGTTGCAAGATAAGCATCGTCATGAGTTGCTTAATTGCCAAAGTTTTCATTTCGTTAACCATCATCAATGGGATCCTGTGTTGTAAGTTTATATCAAAATAAAACGATTCTAAGTGAACTGGCCAACAATTAAATTATATGATTTGCTTTGTTTCCAGTGAAATGTTTGAGTAACTACTGCAGTGTTGATCAAAATGGGAAAGGAGAAAGGTGCATGGTGGAGGGTGACGGATTGCACGAGGACTGTGGAAATAGTACAGGGCAATATGAGGTCGCCTGCTATGAGACTCCTATTTCCGCGGAATCCGGCCAGGTGGAATCCAGAGGCTGTGTGAATTTATACAAACATTTTGATAAGAAGGACGAAGGCTGTAGTAAAGAAAATGGATATTTCGCAAAAGGATTCTCCACCTATGCATGTATCTGCTTTCAAGATTTCTGCAACAACCGCTTCAACAATACTTTACCATCTAAATTCCGTGTGGAAAATGGATACCCTGTACAAAAATCGGACGGCGTTCCAGTTCATCTTTTCGCATCAGAAGATGAGGAAAAATTCAATCATCGGATAAAATAAATTTGATGCTTGGATTTCCTCTTGATTTTATTTGGACTTTTAAAATTTACGTATTCAAATTTGCTCGTAAATTGTGTTTCGAAGTAACCCCGACAAAAACTGAACAATGTTACCGACAATATTTAATAACCGATTCACTAATTGTACTTCTTTATTTTGTTTTTATGTACTTGCGAAATTTTTAAAAAGCTTATAAAAATTTACGAGATCACATGAAATCCAGTTTACAAAGCAACTTTGTTTTCTACTACTCTTTTCTCACACAATCATATCTGGTGAAACCTGTGTTCAAAGCCGTACATTCTGTATTCAAATGTATTGACATATATTTATTTTTTCAAAACGAGCAATTTACGTGCCGAATTAATGATGTGTGTAAATTTTTTATAAAAACAACTTGTCCCACTACAATGTACGTACATTTGTGTACAAATTATTTTACGACCGGGATTGCCTCTCAACTCAATTGCATAAAATTTCACACGATCACACGAAAGTCGCTTACAGTAAATATGTTATCCCTTTTCGTAACTATTTTTGTTGTAAATTCTTTGCTTGATTACGTCATAATGAAAAATCTGGAACAATTTATTTTTAAGGTCTCATGAAATCGGGAAATTCTATTTTCACATATACCTAAATCAGCATTTTATGTAAAACCACACGCGTTTTAAATTAAATCTATATCTTTATGCAATTTAGAATTTAAAGTAGATGTAATTCTAGTATTAATTATTAGAAATTAAACCTCACGAATTACAAGGTATGAATTTTTACTCACACGAGCAGAGAAAATACTACTGCAAACCTGACATGGAAAAAAACAATTTGTAAATTGCTTCGTAGTCTGTCTCCTTTTGATAGTGTTTATTGTGCAAGAACACTGTGATGATAATCACACAAGAACCAGTTTTCAATAAACGACTGTTCAAATATATCTGCACTTAGAGAACAAGAAGTGTTCTATAGTTTACAGTGCAGAATTGCAAAATAGACTATGGAACTTCGCAAATTTTTGAATTTGAATACATCTTGTATGGAGATTACGATTAGTGATAAATTGAATATGTAACACTTTCGAGATACTATAATTGATTGCCGGTAAGATTTTTACCACGGTAGTATATTCGTGTCAATGACATACTGTACTTACTTAACAGCCAATATATAATTCCATCAGAAAATGAAATTCATCAAATAAATAATGTATTGCATATAATTTTCTGTTTTATTTAAGATTGATTTGTAAATTAATTCATTATTTACATAAAAATTAACTAGGTAAATATTAATACAAGTAAATATTATCACATATGATTTCAGTTATTAAATGTATAGTAACCACATTTGCAAGAAAAAGGGCTCTAAAATGCCATGAAAAATGTTATCGACTTTGTTGCTCTTCCACAAGTTGAGCCTCAAAAAGAAAACCATGTTTTCTGCCTGGGTGTCTTATAATCTCAGTGGGTATTTCCAGTGTTTTCTGAGGGCATACCGATTCTTCAATGTGGACTGAATTTTTGGCTAGTCAATAAAAATGATTTTCCTGACTAATTTTTTTTCCACGCTTTTATTTTGTTATCATATCCACATTTCTCAGAAATATTACCTGGCATTTAATTTTTTGTAGACTGACAAATCTACTTGTTCCATCAAAGCTGCTCTTAATCCTTGCAAAATTGGTAACATCTTGTAGCCAAAATTTAGCCTGGACGCATCTCTGAGCTGACGGAAATTTGACTACTGGAGCTCTAGTCATCCCATCACTAAATACCCGACTTTCTATTCCGGAACTAAATAAAGCTCTACAGCCTCGGTTGGCACTCGCAACCAGGCAGCCTTCTGTTGTAGCCATTGGTACGTGGTAAATTTGATCATTCATTTTCAGCGGGCCAACTACTCCTAGTGGAACAGGAATGTATCCGATTACATTTTCACAGCAAGCTCCATAGACCTTTTCGTAATCAAATTTTCTAAACGGAATACCGTCCAATGAAGTTTGCCTTGTAAGTCGTCTCGCCAAAATTTGACGTCTGTTGTAAAAAAATGTAAAATTATTAAATTTTCAGAAATATTACATTTTTGCATGCGAGAATATTTTTATGGCATACCTGATATTCACGCCTCTTTCCATTTCCCCAACAAATTTCTCTAGTTTGTACGCAGGTACATGCTTGTGTTCAACCAAGTCAATAATTTGCGCGTCTGATAGACGGCAGGGTTTGAAGTTATTATTTGCGGACATCCTAAACGGCTGTAATGAAATATTTTCTGAAAATCAGAATTTAAACAGCAGTAGATTGTTCAAGTTGAAGAGTCCATGATCATCTGTCCTATTTATATTCCAGGTGGTCCGAACTAACGCGACGAGAAAACCCAGATGTAAAAAATACTGCGAAATTGAGAAACGACAATGACATCAAGAAATGACTCTATTGTGAACTTTGGTAATTACGTATTATGTAAAATATTTGTGTTATTGACTTGAACATGGAGGGTTCAAGGTGAATTTTACGAGAGATTATTATTATTTGGGATTCCATGTCTGAGATATGATCTGTTATGCAACGTCAGTCGCATCGTCAATTTCTTGCATTATGTATAAAAATGTATATATGGAAAAACCACATTGAACAAAGATGATTGGCTAATCTGATTAAAAATATACGTTAAAGCCAACATCAATTTAGATTTGTTTATATTCAAATTTATCTCACAAGGAAAGTTATTTTTTAAATTGCCAAGTGAATCACATGTTTGTTTTGTTCTCGTGAGAAAAAAAATTAAAGCCGTCAGTAACATCCAATCCTCACGTGAGTAACAAATTCATGTTCAGTCGTCGCATATACAAATCTCCAAACGTTCTTTTTTGTCCTGATTATCTATTTGGTTGACTTTGATAAACAAATACCTGCTTCCACAAGGAAATTATTGAATTATAATTATTATTTGTGGGAACCGCCTAAAAGTTACTTGGTGTACAAAAACTAGTTTTGACTGTCGAGACAGTGTCTGGACGACGAATGTTTTTAATCTGGTGAGGATATTCGCATTAAACTTCTTTTGACACAAACAATGATTTCCTTGTTATTATGGTTGATGATAATATTATTAAAATTTGAATATGCTGTTTGTTAAC
This sequence comes from Coecobrya sp. COE2, assembly GCA_027743765.1. NCBI lineage: Eukaryota > Metazoa > Arthropoda > Collembola > Entomobryomorpha > Entomobryidae > Coecobrya > Coecobrya sp. COE2. The sequence continues at coordinate 19,654 of JAHZMV010001504.1, read as the reverse complement.
AATCGAAGAAAATGAGGAAGGAAAAGCAAAAATATTAACCATGTTCAAGAGTACGTGATAACAAAAACGTACCAATATGCCATTATATATATGAATTTTTTTTACAAACCCGCACAAGTTTAGACGAAGAGTCTAGATTTTTCGTACTCAAAGCATATTTTATTGATGTAGTAGCCTGATAAACCGGTTTCGAGTTACTTGCTTCAGCTGTTTGTGAGAAACGTGTTGAAAATCAAGCGAAATAATATTGGTGCATTGTCGTAGTTGTCTGCAGCGCAAAAAATGAACTTCAAAGGTTGTTGCACGTATTTCGCAATGACAACGCTGTGTTGAATATTTAAAATATATTTGACCTGTATCAAAATATTTATTCGTCCAGGTTAATGTTTTTCAAATATCTTGCAATAATACGTATATTTTCCTCGTTGTAACTTGTCTAAGCTGAAAATATGTTTAACCTGTTTCAAAGGAAAAAGCATGTGAATCAAATTATTTATTCTAGGTTACCTGCTCAGACAAAAATTGTATTAAGTATAGAAGCTTGTGCGAGGAAAACATCTTGAATTATTTAGGGTCGTTGGGTTCATCGAATTTGCAATTGTCTGCTTCAAAATAATGCTGCTTGGTGAAAATAAGTATGCCTCATTTGGAATTTTGGTTATAGTGGCAAAGAAATGGTAAGCTAGTCACGGAAAGGGTCTTATTCGACGTTTAATTATATTTTTATTGTGTTTGCTTACAAGAGAAGTATAATTATTACGCTACAATTTAAAAAATTCAACTAGTAATAAGAATCAAAAAAGTAATAATTATTTGTGTTTTATTCTCTAGCTATAATTATGGTTTGAATTTATAAATGCGTAATCAATCTAAATACTGTAATTTAACCAATTTTAAATAAAGACAGCGGACGAAAATTATATCTCACAATTTCTCAGGTTGAATAGAATTCTACATTCAATTCCTAATTTAGGTAATTATATATTTGTACAACGACAACGACACAATAGCCACACTTCGCTTTTATAATTTTCTCCATAACGTTTATACGTTTGGTCGAAGAATTACGTGGCTGAATTACATTAACATGCGTAACGTGACTAGGCAGTTTATTTACGTATTAAATATATCATGTTGAAAAAAATAATGTAAAATGTACACTCAAATTCAATTTCACAATGAAATCTCGTGTTCCCGAGTAGGTATATAAAATATATTTCTTGTTCATTTACATTAATTCAAAACACAGCATCTTGTGGTGTTTTTTCAATATTAACGGAGTTCCTTTAAACTAAATTCTCGTGTTCCCGAGTAGGTATATAAAATATATTTCTTGTTCATTTACATTAATTCAAAACACAGCATCTTGTGGTGTTTTTTCAATATTAACGGAGTTCTTTTAAATTAAAAATGAGTACAATGCATCTATTTTGCGCGATGCGGTTACTAATGAAGACTTTCATTGTGGCATCCGTCATCACTCCTCAGATAAGTGCATTCAACTTTTCTTTGTGCAACTCGAATCAGTTCCAAAAGCTCCAAACTGATATATTAAATATTACCGAAAATATTTTAGACAACATTGAAATATATATAGACTTTTAGCCCTGCCTGCCAAATTGTGTTCCCAAAGACTGTGTCTCTGGTACTTACCAACAAGTATAATTCAAGCAAACTACGATTTCTTTCCAGACTCAGTCTTACCACACATGTAATTTTATCGTCCATGCCTTCAGAGTCCAATAATTCTCTCCTGATGACCACATTTGAACAGTTTGCAACATATATAAGCACAGTTTTCATATTTGTTTCAACAGACAACAATTTGCAAAACGAATCGTATGCATTCACAACGAAGCATCTAAACACCAATGCCTTAAAATTAATAATTTTTCTGCCCACAAATCAAACAGATATTTCGAGATACAAAATNATAATTCTCTCCTGATGACCACATTTGAGCAGTTTGCAACATATATAAGCACAGTTTTCATATTTGTTTCAACAGACAACAATTTGCAAAAGGAATCGTATGCATTCACAACGAAGCATCTAAACACCAATGCCTTAAAATTAATAATTTTTCTGCCCACAAATCAAACAGATATTTCGAGATACAAAATAATTTCCAACGGCTACTTCCCCAATGAAAATCGTCCATATAACCCCACCAAATTATTCGGAATACTGAACTGTCCCTACAACTCTCACAGAAAATTATTTCGTTCAGCAAATCAACGAACGGTGAATACATCAGTTTATTTGGCAGATAGATTCATCCTAATAAAATCTACCAGGAACAAAATATTATGTTCAAAATCAAATGCAAGGCCTTCGCTAAATTGCTTCGGTAACTCAAATTTCATGATCGCAATTTATATTGCCGACGCTCACAATTTTTCTCTTGTCTTTCACGACCACGTTGCCCAAATGGAAGATTCGGAGAATGGGCAGTTTATTATACCAGCTGTATCTCGCACGCGCTACAACCGATTCGGATCAAAAATTGTGTATTATTCCAAATATCTTGTGAAGGTTCTAACATCTTGTTCAGTAAACGCAAAAGGTGGGAAATCATTCCATATCGACTATGCCGTCTGGTGGGCTCCTTTTTCTCCAGCGATTTGGACAACGGTTCTGATTATATTCATTGTTGCTTGGGTGACTGAAGCATTACGACGAAAAAATGCTGCTGTTGTAATTGATATATTTGGGATATTCCTGGGATTGTTTTCGTACAAAAGCCGTCGTTATTTGGTAGTATTTTGGATCGAGCTCTTGGGATTATTTGTTTGTAATATCTACGGAAATGGAATAATTAGTATCCTTTCTGTACCTGATGCTCCTAAAGTATTTGAAACGATTAAGGAAGCGCTACAAGCTCAATATAAAATCAGATGGCATAAAAAGTATGTGGGTTTGTATGCCTCCCCTGAAGAAAATTTCCATGACGAGTTTAAAACAAAAGGAATTTTGGATTTCATTAACACCACCTTTGATATTTATAATGGTAATACTACGTTGGATAAATATAAGGATGGGAAATTTCTAGACATTTTGGTGAACAATGTTGCGACATTAGAAAAGGAAAAACTTAAGAGAGAAGTGGGGGATATAAATGTTGACTGCTTTATTATTCCACAAATTTTAACTAATCAAGAACTATTCCTGGAGGCATATACCATCAACAGAATTTGGATTGTTGAAACGTTTTCACGAATCATTGACAGCGGTTTAAGAAAACAGTGGGACGTATGGGAGGATCGGGCTAGCAGGCATAAGCAGAAGCTTCCCATTGATGGGGACCGAAATAATAAAGCGGTTGTCAAAAATGACCAAATCAACATACAGAAAATACTCCCAATTGTGGTGCTTGTCGGATGTGTTATATTAGTTTCAAGCCTTGTGTTCATAGTTGAAATTTACTTCGGAAAAGAAGTATTTTCTGGAGTAGGAAAGATAATGTAGACTGGAGGTATTCCAGGGGAACGTAGAATGCAATGTTTAGACCGATCGTGTACCAGGCATGGTAATTCAACCCATGGAATATATTCGGATATGCCACTTTAAGAAACTCATATTTGTTTCATTTCTGTTATACCAAACACTTAAATAATCATATTTAAATAAGTATCAATTTGTGTAAGTTATAAATGTCATTCCCCATAATATAATTCCATGTTAAAACCGGAGGATGGCTGCTACCATCTTCATTCCCAACTATACGCCACTGCAGTGGCATGATAACTTAGCAGTGCACTGCTAAGTTATCATGCCACTGCTATGGTATGCTTAGGGTGTACATTTTAAGTAATGTAAGCACATGAATACATATATTGCTCGTGTTTTGGAAACATGAGGCTTGCGGTGTGTGAAGTATTTAGCCTTTTCTTAAAAGCGGTGCAATTTATTCGTTTATTTAAATGCCAAAGCTTAAATTCCTTTGCAACATAATCGACATGTTATATTTCATGGTCATGCATAGGTAGTTCACGTGATATCATTTTTGGTGTACAAATGAATAGTTGTTTTGAATGGTTTCCAACTAATGTGTATTTGCTTTGTTTAGTAAGCTATCATATTGTGTACTATTACCACTTCCAGTAACAAAATTATTCCATAAAACCAATGACGGAAGTATCACAAACTTTGTAGGAATGCTGGGACAATCATTTGGCAAGTTAGATAGAATTTAAAATGTTAATTTTTTTACCCATGAGGATGTAGTAAATTCCAAAGTGTGAAAATTAAACTCCACCGATATATTGAAATTGGTAGTAATCTGCTGAATTTGGAATGCAAAAAATTTAAAGCGCTCAAAATTTATAAGCTTCAGGGTGAACCTGTGGAAGGACAGACAAACGAAAATAAAGCGGACATTTTTTTAACTTGTGGATTTTTGTTCACCTAAACACGCTAATTAATACTAGACAAAGGTATGCAGTGGGTGGATATGGTAATGATATTACCCACTACACAATTTAAAGAAAACCTTTTGAGAAACAAGAACATGTACTGCATAAATCCTAACAGGCTATCTGAGAAAAGATTGTGGAGGAAACTTAAACATTCCAGACATTTAAACAGGGCCAATCTTCTATAGCATGTTCCACTGCGAAATACTTGTAACATTTACGTGGTTTGGCAGGATACGTAACGTAATGGCCTTTGTTATTTCTCACATGCAACAATTATATGCACGGCATTTTGATAAGTATGAAGACTAAAAAGCTAACCCCTCGCGCCATTAACAACAAAATAATGCGGAAATTGTCTAGGTAATTCCATTGTAATTTGTACATACTTGTATATTACAAAAAAACTTGACAATGATAGTCCAGTGATAAAAAATTTCCTCGCCATTTTCAGTATTCAAATTACGGTTAGTATCTAGGTTTCAGACTTTCACTTGCTTATTTTGCTCTAAAATGAAAATCATGAATCCCGTTAACAAGACTTGGCTCATTGAGATGTATATCCTGACTGAATACACAAATGCACTAGAGCTATCGTCATGCACTTCGAGTCAGATGGAATTGTTCAACCGGGATATTGTTGAAAGTGCCAAAAATAATTTGCTGAATTTCGAACTTTACTCACAAGATTTTGCCTTAGGATGTCAGCTCTCCATTGTTAATATAGTGTCTCTGCTATTTAAAAACTCCTTGAATAAAACAAAGCTACGTTTCTTTTCTAAGCTTAGAAACTCATCTCATGTAATATTCGCCCCACTTCTCACAAGGATTCAGAATTCCCGGTTGATGAACCGATTTTACTACTATTCATTGTCCATTAACACAGTTTTTGTTTTTGTGTCAGCCCACAAACATGTATATAATGAAACCCTCATCCTTCCTATAAAACGTTTGAATTCCCCTTCCGTGAAAATAATTGCCTTTCTCCCAATAAATCCAAACGACGTTTATAAATATAAATTTCTTTGCAATGGCTACTGTAAAAATGAAAATCTGCCTTATCATCCAATTATCGTGCTGCAAATATTCAATCGTCCGGACAAATTTCACAGAAAATTATTTCATTCGGGAAACCAAAGGAATGTGGATGCAGTTGCTGATCTAGGAGGTAGATTTATCCTAATAAAATCTGACGACACCACAACAAAATGTAAGAAAACAAAATTAAAACCATCCATCAACTGCTTTGGTAGCTCAGAGTTGATGACCGCAATGTACATAGCGGAAACTCACAACCTATCTCTGTCCTTCCACGAGCATGTACCATTAATTGATGATTCTGAAAAGGGACAGTATATTATACCCAGTTTATCTCGTGTAAAGTACAATGGTGCTTTCCGAATAACAGGAATGCATTATTCGGAGTATATTATTTATGTTCTAACTTCATGTACAATTACTGATAATGCTGCAAAGTCATTTTCATTTGACTATTCAGTATGGCTGGCTCCATTTGCTCCTGGAATTTGGGGAATAGTTTTAACTCTGTTCATAATTGTTTGGCTTATCCAAGTGCTGTTTCACAAGACCAGTTGGGACGTGGTGCTAGACCTGTTTGGAATTTTCATGGGAATATTTTTCTACAAAAGGAATCGTCGCTACTTGATAGTGTTTTGTATAGAATTATTGGGCCTATTTATTTGCAATTTTTATGGTAACGGGATAATCAGCATACTTTCTGTTCCCGATGCACCAAAAGTTTTCGGAACGCTAAAAGAAGCTTTACGAGCAGAGTACAAAATTAGATGGCCTAAGCAGTACGTTGACAATAATTATGTTAAACCGGAAGTAGCGTATTATAACGAGTTTAAAATGAAAGGAGTTTTGGACTTGCTAAATAGCACATTTGAAACGTATCGAGACTTCTCGACGGTGGATAAATATAGCGAGGGGAAATTTCTGGACATTTTGAGTCAACAGATTGCGCCTCTAGGGGAAAACAAAATTAGGAAGGAAGTAGGGGAAACGGCGGACATTGACTGCTTTATAATTCCGGAGGTTTTCACAAACAGAAGGCGCTTCATTGAGATACACACGGTTAACAAAGTTTGGATTTTTGAAACTTTTTCAAGAATGCTAGAAAGTGGGCTGAAAAATCAGTGGGATGTGTGGGCTGATCGTTCCCATAGACATAAAAATAAGTTACCCATTGATGGTGGCCATAAAATGCACAAAGCCGTCGCCAAATTTAACCAAATTAACGTTCAAAAAGTATCTCCTGTGTTGTTATTAAATAGCTGTGTAGTGGTGGTTGCCTGGCTTATTTTCATAATCGAAATTTGTTGTGGAAGGCAAACATTTGTCTGGTGGTGGAAACGGAATTTTCAAAAATCTGACATAGGACGCATACCTAATCCCATGTTTATACAAGTATTGTCTTCCAAACTGGACAAAGATTTTGACTCAACTTTACTACCCGAATGCGAATAGCTTATCTGCGTTTCAAGTTATTGATTTAGTTGCTTAATTGTGTGAAAGACTGAATGAATAATAATTCATAATTATCATTTTAACTGCTGCAGTACCATACAGATCAACCAACATACTTGACTTTAATCAGTCTCTTATCTTCTATCATGATATAAGGACAGGTGCTTTTATCTGTTGAAAAATGTCCAACTTTATATAACAAATCCACATGAATTAATGCAGTTTAGTTTTGCCCTTCATCCTTGCTCATTCAATCATGAATACGGCCACATTATTTTGCGCTGCTTTCTTATGGCAGCAATAAATACGTTTGTTAGAGCGGTTGAGTTAACCACATTTGTAACTAGGAAAATGGCTGGGTATCCAGCATGGTTACAGTTAAGTAATCTTGACCCGTCGCCAATTCAAACAAAACCAGACTATTTTTACGGTAGAGGGTCAACCATTCTACATTTGGACTGTTCCATAAGGTATGTTAGTATAATTGTAATTACGCAGACCAATATTTGCTCAACAAAATTGTCTGCTACGTATTTGATCAATAAATAGAAATCATCACGTGCGTGGCCATTCCGAAGGTTTGCATTACAACATGGATGTCTATGCAGATCTGTTCCTTAAATATTTTAGAATTGGATTTTGGACAAAAGGAAATATTACATTCTCGGGTATCTCATCTCAAGTCACTAGAACCTATTAATATTACTTAACAATAAGATTTAATTGTGCTCACATTATAAATTGCTTATCACTAGATTATTCTGCGAACGGCACAGTTATTTCTACTATACCGATTTCTGGTGAAGGCACTTGGAGCATATCAGTTCAAGATATTACAATAGGAAGCTTTAAAGTTTTTTTCACTGAAGCACCAAGTGGATACTTAGCAATAACCAAATACGAATTGCCACTTGTAACGCTTCTGCCAGAAAAGAGTGAAATGTATTTCAAAAATTTGTGGGACAATTTTCCTTCTGGTTACCAGGAACAAATAAAACTATCGGTGTTTAATGGGTTTGGATCTCAATTTTATGGGAATGAAAATCAACATCCCATAAGGAAATCTCTGTTGGAGTATTGGAAAGAAATTTTGACAGTAAGTTGAAGTTTGGTAATATTATATTTTTATTAAGCGATAATTTAGTATTATGTAATCATTATTTTATTTTATAAGAATACCACTTTGGCAGACATTATTGGAACAACTTCATAAGGTCAAATATGCTAAACGACTAACCGCATCGATTGTAACAAAATTTATTCTCTTTTTTCAAATAAGTGCATTTTTTATTGGTTAGTCGCTTTCGGTACGAGTACAACGAATTGTTAGCGTTTATAATTGGTTAATTATGATTACGCGATCTGTATATGCAAAATAAAATAATTTTGTTTTTTCACAAGAAAAATATGATTTGATGATTACTCGATCATTTCGTCAGTCCAAAGTACATAACCATTTTCAAGGAATGAAATAATCGCTTCAGTAAGGGTACAAATACTTTCGTTTGGAAGGTAAGCTTAAAGCTTTAGCTTGTAATTAGTGCCATTTGTGTTAAGATTTCTCACAAAGAAATTTTAATGAATGCACCACACGGACGATTACCTTTTCATATTTTCCATTTATAAAATTAATAAAGCCATTGTCGACCAATTTTGAAAATATTCGGGCTAACTATTCATTGTGAGGCTGGTCCAATTGTTCTATAAGTCTTCATATTCATGATTACCATAGACGAATTCTATTGTTATTTGATATGCAAATGTTTTCCACCCACCAAAATTATAGTTTTGATAAAATGCAGAAACACAACCTTAAATGATGTTTGCGTGGGGACACCTTCACGTTTAAAAAAACTAATAAGCAAAGTGTCTAGTCAGACCTTCACTTACGTTAGTAACAAACCTTAGGCGATTTAAAGCATAAACTTGTTTCAGGTTTCAGGGCGACACATAATTTTACAAAGATTATTTTCAACCAACTAAAAATGATGCACTTCCTAGCGTTTATAATATTATCTACCATAAGTCAAGTACGCATAAATGCATTAAATCCTCTAACACACAGACAGCTTCAAATTTTCCACCGAGATATTATTAACATAACCCAGAATAACTTTCCAAACATTGAAATATATTTCAATTATTATGAAACGGAATCCCATCCACTCATCCCAAACGTAGTGCATCTCGTTTTTACGAACAACTCAAGTACAACCAACCTACAATTTTATTCTAAATTCAACAACCCCTCTCATGTGATCTTATCACCACTCCTCTCAAAATTATTGAATACTCAACTGATGACCCGATTCTACAATTTTTCATCATCAATTCACACAATTTTTATTTCTACTTTAACCACAATACTCAACAATTCCGAAATTTTGGCTGTGGACCATCTCAGTATGCAATCCCTTAAAATAATAATCTTATTCAACCAAACCGAAACTCCTCAATATAAAATAATTTGCCATGGTTATTGTAGCAACATAAATTATCATCTAAATCACAGCGTGTTATACGGAATACTGATTTCGCCCAAAGAAATTCACAGGCGACTATTTTGGCAGGCAAACAAACGAAAAGTAGATGTTAGTGCTATATATATTAATATAGATGATAGATTTATTTTGCTAAAATCCAGTAAGCATCCAAGTCGATGCTCAATAAATAATTTAATATCCCTCTATAAACTGCTTCGGTACTTCCGATTTCATGACTGGAATTTACCTCGCCGAAATTCACAATTTCAGTGCAACCTTGTATGATCAAGCCGAATTTTGGAACATTTCGTCATATCAGTTCATTATCACGTCTATTTCTAGGAGCACATATTGGGATGAATCTCGCCTAGCCGGGATGTATTTCTCCAAATATTTCGTTTATGTTCTAACTTCCTGTGCAATAACCGACAAAACTGCGATACCCTTTTCGATGGATTATCTTGTATGGCTTTTCCCCTTCTCATCCGAAATTTGGATGATTGTCGTTAGTTTGTTTCTGTTAGTTTGGTTTATTGACACAGTCATTCGTAAAAGTAGCTGGCATGTTGTAGTTGACTTGTTTGGGATTTTCATAGGAATGTTTTCGTATATTAGCCGTCGACATGTTTTACTATTTTCTGTGGAACTTTTAGGACTATTTATGTGCAACTTTTACGGAAATGAGATAATCAGCATCCTGTCTGTTCCGGACGTTCCTAGGGTATTTGAAACCATTAAGGAAGCCCTTCAAGCCAAGTATAAAATTCGTTGGCCAAAACAGTACCTGGATATATTCGACAGCCCGGAAGAAGCCTATTATAGCACATTTAAGACGAAAGGGATTTTGAATATGCTTAACACCTCATTCGATTTCAAATATGAAAACACAACAGTTGGAAAATACGAAGATGGAAAATATTTTGGTATTTTGGATCAACACTTGGCTTATTTGGAGGCTGATAAAATTAGAAAAGAAGTTGGAGAAGATTACGACATTGATTGTTTTACAATTTCAGAAATCTTTTCCCACACATTACGTTTCATTGAGGTTCACACTGTGAACAGGTTTTGGGTTATCCAAACGTTTTCAAAATTTCTTGAAAGTGGCTTAAAAAGTCAATGGGATGTTTGGGTAGAACGATCCTACAGATTTAAGGAGAGGTTACAGATTAACAGTGATGCTGGAACTAGGATGGAGATACGACGTGACCAAATTAACTTGGAGAAATTATTGCCAGTGATGATATTAAACGCTTGTGTGACATTGGTTGCCGGTCTTACCTTTGTAATAGTTTGCTCTAAACATAAGAGAGTCAATGCATGAGTCATGATTACCATTATTGTTTTAACTACTTATCGTATAGAGGTGAACCTATATTTCCAAAAAGTTTATTTATGGTACGTATAAGCTTATTCAGAGGTCAATTAAAGGTCAATCGTTCTCTTATCGGCTATCATGCCATCATAAAAGCCGACTGAGGGCTTTTATCTTTTGTAAAATTAACACGAATCGAACACGTACTACTGGCTAGAGGTGGTTTTATACCTTCACAACTTAGTTTATCCCGAAAGATTTACCAGAAAGGACAAAAATTTCAAACAAATTTTCATCAATTCAGTCATGACAGGAACCATATTATTTTGCATTGCTCTCCTAATAGCAGCAATGCATACAACTGTTAGAGCTGACCAGCTGACACGGTTTGTGACCTTGAAAATGGTTGAGTATCCTGCATGGTTGCAATCAAGGATTGTAGATCCATCTCCAATGCAGAGGGTAGCAGAATATTTTAACACCAAAGGGTCAACCATTGTAGTTTTGACCTTGTGCTGTATGGTAAGTTATTCCATTGCAATATTGACATATGAAAATATCGGCTTAGTAAAGTTATCAATTTTGTTTGATTTAAAGGAACGATACTGTTCATGGTCATACCAAAGGTTTGAATTATGACATGAGCGTGTATGCGGTGTTGAACCAAAGATATTTCAAAATAAGTTATGGTACTAAAGGAAATTTTACTTTTTCAGGTATCGCCTCACTATTTACTACAGCATTTGTCCCTGGTTTAGTAATAATATTTATTTATTCCCAATCAAATTTTTGAATTTTCTACAGGAGTTTATGCCGCAGCTGGTAAAATTGTTTCCAATGAAACAATTTTGTATCAGGGTAGTTGGAACATAACAACTAGTGATATAAAAATAGAAAATTTTGACGTATTTTTCACTGAAACGCCAACTGGATACTTAACAATGACCAACTACCAATTACCAACAATTAGCCTTGAGAGGGAAACCAGTGATGTGTATTTTGAAAATTTGTGGCACAGTAAACCTAATTCGGACTACAAGGAACATATACAAACAACAATGCGCCATGCATATACTTATCATTACAGCTCCGATAAAGGGGTTGAAAATCAGCATCCAATTAGAGCGAATTTGTTTGAGTATTGGAATGAAATTTTGGCAGTAAGTAGGAAAGTTTTACTCCTCTACATTTTGATGAATATCACTTAATTATCTAATGATATGGTTTAACTTTAACAGAAAACCACGATGGCAGATATTATTGGAACAGCTCTATAACGACAACAAACACCATCGTTCGAGCAAGGAAGTGATACGGTCTTATTGGCCAGACATCGCTTCGTCAAATACAGTTATACCCGTTTACATATCATATCGTTTGAATTTATTTTATCTAAAGCAATATCTAACAATATATAAAAATGATTAAAAATTATAACTTTAAAGCAAAATTTTGCAATGAAGTAAACTACTTGGTCTGTTTTATTACCTTATATGTGCCAGGGGTTCTTTAACTGAAACTAGATACACAATTCATACTTTGTTATCATCATTAGTTAACTAAATATGATAAGCAATTTATACGTTCACAAAGTTGTCACTAGTTAACAACCAAATCTGGCCACTTTTGAGTAGCACGGCACGGTAAATATTTATACGCAGTTTTCAAGTACAGACATAGGTATGTATTTTAAATCTTTGTCGTTTCAGAAGGAAATAATTAAATAAGGAATTCATGAATCCCATCACCCGTTATCTGTTATTTGTTTCAAGTAGGGCTTCATAGAAGGCTTCACGTCACTGACGTCACTCTCAGCATTACGTTGATAAACATCCATGTCTGATCTAATTGATAAGGGACACAATAGAATAGTACACATGGCAGCTAATGGCTTATCCAACTAACAATCAGCGTCAAAAAAATATTTTTGTGTTAGCGATAATATTATATAAAATTATACAAGTAAATAAATATTGAGCTACATAATCACCCAGTCTCCTTTTAAGTAGCCTGCTATTCCTAGATTTCGATTGATAGGGCAGGTCGGCCGTCCTCGCTCGAACTCGAAAACAGGGTAAAACATGTTTCATGTGCACGCTATGTACACATATGACAAACCCTGACTATGTTGGACGCATGAGATTAACGGCAACCGTCAAGAACGGTTAAAACGTTGAAAATGTTAATTCAAGACATATGGCATATGACATACCAATCGACTGGACTTAATTAGAAATGAAATGGTTTGCAATTATTTTGAACTTTACAGTTATCGTGTGGCGGTTACGGCAAAATGCTTGGGGCGATATAAGATGTCACACTAGAATGATGGGACAGGATCTGTTGTAATTGCACTATTGTAAAAATTTCCAGTTACTGTTTGATGGATACAGTTTGATTATTTAATCGACGGGTGCAGACGGTTTGATTTCAAAACAACTTCTACTACACTGTAAAGTAATAGCGGGCTACTTAGTTATGCCGTTTGCGTGGTTGATTTCGTTCTGTCGTGCATTTATTTATTCCTTTTCAATTTTTATTTATTATGAAACATCTTCAAATGTTTTAGTACAATGAGAGACATTTAACAGCTTTCTTATGAAAGTATCACTTAGCAACAAATAAAACTTCATTATCCTACGAAGGTTTCGAATTATAGATGTATTTTCAACAAATAATAATTATGAACACAATAGCATTGTTTGTAAATTGCTATCTTCAAAAAATAAATTTGAATCTTAATTTTGTATACTCAAAATTCCTCAGAAGAATGTGTGATATATTTAGCATGGTGGAAATTAGCTATTGATAATTTACACTTAGCATAGTGAATTATGTAGTGGGTTGTTGGCCAATTATATGCCTACGTGCTAATTATTTTTTATTGTGAAACCGGTTCCACGTAACCCTTTTAAAATTTTATAAATAAAATCGTTAAATAACTACCTATTAATAATGACAATTGACATTCCAATGTTTATTGATACGCAATTTTCCTACAATTGTGGTATCGAAAAAAATAGTTTTTGTAGAATATAAACACACGACGCATATTTACATTGGCAAACCTTGACGTAGTAAATAAAAATGTGGCACGTAAATCGCCTCATCAAATCATCACTTTAGTTACTTACATAATTGTGGCCAGTATACAATTGTTTAAAGTGGCTAGATGATTTTAGCTTTTGCTTTCTTAGTGTAAATTTTCGGAATTTTCAGCTCTTTTCAACACACTTCCGTAAATCTTACCTGGACAATTTTGAACGTACTCAAGCCAAGTTCTAGATTGGAAACCTACCTATATTGAAATCTAAGCCGGTTAGAAATTCAATATGGAGGTTTCGATTTTGAAAATGTGGTTTCGGATCTTCTACGGTTTATGTGTCTTCATCCAGACATATATACAATCACAGTCGTTAGCTACCAGAAGCCAACCTCAAGTGTTCCACCTCGACATAGCCAACGTAGCCAAAAATAAGTTTATAAACTTTGAAATTTATTTCGATAATTATGACATTGAGTACCCGCTAGCGGTTCCAAAAGTTGTGCATCTTGTATTTAAGAACGAATCTATATTGAAGCTAAAATTTTATCCCAAATTTAACAACGCGTCTCATGTTATTTTAGCACCTCTTCTCTCACAACCCATGAACTCGCAAGTGATGAATAGATTCGACCATTTCTCGGTGTCAATTTACACTGTATTTATATTTGTCTCTACGGATAAAAGTATACAAGACGATGCGGAAATTTTGCCACAAAAATATCTTAATGTCAATTCATTAAAAATAATTATATTATTCTCAAATAACCAAACTTACATCTCTCAATACAAAATAATTTGCAATGGTTATTGTGCCAATGTAACTCGCCTATACCGTCTCAATGCTTTATTTGGAATTTTTACCCAACCCAGCATAATTCACAAGGAACTATTTCGCTCAGCAAACCAGCGGAAAGTGAACGTGACTGCAGATGTAAATAATAGATATATTTTACTGAAATCCAATCGGCATCCAACTCTATGTCCAAATATCAATTTAATACCCTCTATTAACTGCTTCGGCAATTCGGACTTTATGACGGGACTTTACCTAGAAGAAATTCACAATTTTACTTGTAAAATTTCACCTGCACTTTTTCAAAATGGATATTTCAGAGAAAGGCCAGTTCATAATTCCATTAATTTCTAGGGTGAAATATCCTGATCAGTTTCGTAGAGGTGGGATGTATTATTCCAAATATTTCGTTTATGTGCTGACATCCTGTACAATTACCGACAAAACTGTCACTCCCTTTTCGATGAATTATCTTGTTTGGTTTAGTCCATTCTCCCCAGAGATTTGGGTAGCTGTTGTTGTATTATTCCTGTGTGCTTGGATTATTGAACTGGTAATCCGGAAAAATTATTGGTATGTTGTGTTAGACCTGTTTGGAATCTTTGTGGGAATGTTTTCCTATCCTATTAGTCGACGTCATTTGCTTCTGTTTTGTGTAGAATTGTTGGGTCTATTTATGTGCAACTTTTACAGTAATGAGATAATCAGTATACTTTCCGTTCCGGATGTTCCTAGCGTATTTGAAACGATTAAGGAAGCACTTGAAGCTCAGTATAAAATTAGATGGAATAAACAGAACTTGGGAAAGTATACCAGTCCACTAATCTCCTATTACCACGTATTTAAGATGAAAGGGATTTTAAACTTGTTGAATACCACGTTCGAGGCCAAATATGAAATTACAACTCTGTCTAAATATAAGGATGGAAAATATCTGGTTATTTTGGATCAACACAAAGCTTCTCTTGAGGCGGATAAAATCAGGAAGGAAGTTGGTGGAAATGTTGGTATTAATTGTTTTACAATTTCGGAAACTTTTTCCAGGAAGTTACGCTTCATTGAGATTCATACCGTGAACAGATTTTGGGTTTTAAAATCTTTTTCAAGGTTTCTTGAAAGCGGTTTAAAAGAACAATGGGATATTTGGGCAGAACGCTCATATCAGTTTAAAGAGAAGTTACAAATTAATAGTGATAATGGAAATAGGATGATTATTCAACATGACCAAATTGACTTAGAAAAATTATTGCCAGTCATATTGTTAAATATTTGTGCAATATTGGTTGCCTTCCTTATCTTTAGTCTGGAATTGTATTTTAAAAAGCGAAGGGTTGATTCTTGATTGCAATTATTAGTTTAGTAAGTTACCACATGCTTACGGTAGAGCTCATGAAATAAAATTTAAGTTGAATGCAAATATTGAATTAAATTAAAAAATTAAAGATTAGCCAGAATGATACAAAAATTATACAATATTTAATTATATATAACTGCTTTATTTCCTGTGTCTTATATCGAGATGATTTACATTATCGTACGTTATGTAAGCAAATCATAAGCACTAATTTGCATTATATAAGGTTGTAAAAATCATAAAACATGCCAAAGCTCAAATTTTATCCACGACAACTATTGGAGTTGTACTCTCCGGGCGATTAGATTTACAATAAATACCAATGCAGAATTACATGAATTACATGTCTGTACAACAGTAATAAAGCCGATTATTTAAGTAAAACATGAACGCTTTTCAACACTTATCCACACTTATCCACCCTACAACCAATTTTTATCATTAAAATAGTTTAAATGAAATGAACAAAAATAATTACATTTATTAGAGGTAGGAATATCTGTACATCTATTAAGCTTACTTAACAAAAATGTTTCTACAAGTTAATGGAAATTATTTCGTAATGGATTTTTTGTAATGAAAGATTTATATAATGATAATTTGCAATTATTTTTAACCTTTATTCTTTTATTAAGTAGCCATAAATTTAGTTTGTTTGGCCTGGTCAGCCGTGAAGGTCACTTCACTGTATAGATGTAATATTATTTTTAACTCCAAGGGAATCTTTGAAAAACATGTATCAGCATACGAAATTGCAATACAAGTTAATCCTACTACAATCCCAAATATCCTTCATTTTTGGTTTGTATAGATATAATATTATTTTTAACTCCAAGGGAATCTTTGAAAAACATGTATCAGCATACGAAATTGCAATACAAGTTAATCCTACTACAATCCCAAATATCCTTCATTTTTGGTGTTTACCCATTTACATGGGATCCCCTATTGAAAAAGTACAAATCAGATGAGAAATGTTACCGTCGATTTTTAAAATTTTCTCTCATTTGTTCAATCCAATACGCATACATTGCTGAGGAAGTCATTCGTCTCAACTTGTTTACAAGTGAACATGTGGGTGGACTTTACTACCTTCACTTGTGGATCGTAGGACTAACCTTGTTTTCGGCGTATTTTTACGTTTTTGTCGCGAAGCACGATGAGTTCATTGAGCTGCTGAACGCGGAGAAATTTTACTCAACTCGAATGGCTGGTAGGTAACCAAATTAAAAATGCCCGTTAAAATATATACTATTACTATATTTTTTATTCATTTTTTAATTTTTAGTAAAATTTCCGCAAAATCAGGAAGATGGAAAGAAAGCAACAAGACTTTGGGACCAGATAACATGTTTTAATATTTCAATTTCCTGTGCAATCAGTGTACTCGCCATTTTCCACAGTATATTTTTTCCAATGGACCGCGCCTACCCAACCTATTATCTAGGATCCAGCCTTAAATTCCTTCCTTTCATTGTCAAGATATTTCTGTATGTCGTTCACGTATTTGCACAAATTATTATCCATCTTAAGGGACAGTTTACATTTTGCTTTCATAATAATTTTGTGACCGAGCTTGCCATTCAGTATCTGCCACTGCTGAAAACCGAACTGAATATGGCAGCGACTGGATACAAGTTGAGCAACAGTTTGCGAAAACTTCCAAAATTTCCTGTTGAATATCGAACAATACAAGTTTTAGTAAAAATGTACTTGAATGTTATTGGTTTCTTATTACTACCGGGATACATCCTGACAACATTAGGTGCATTGGTCTGTAATACTACCTTAATCGCAAAACATGAAGTTTTAGAAATTCCATTAAAGTTAATATTTTCTGTGGCATAGTGTACTACTTCAAGTATCTTGGTTAGGTATATTACATGCGAGCAGTTTGTTCTTATTGCATTCTCAGAGAAATATAAGATCTTGGAAGGTAGCTAATTGGGGTAAAAGGTCTGATAATAAGTATATGCGAAAGTTTGCAAAAAGCTGCAAACCTTTGCAAATTAGTTACGAAGGATACTTTGCCTACGGTAGAAATTCAGTTCTTGGTTATTTAAAACGCCTCTATCGAAAAACTTTTCGAATGATGTTGGCTATGAGAAGTTAAATTCTTTATATAATTAGTCAAGGCGAAAATAGGAAATCAAAGGTTACGTTGTACGAAACATTACATGATGACGTGGGATGGGAGAAAAATACTTCAGGCAGAATACATTCTATCTGCAAATAATCATTTAATTAAATTTAGCTAGGAATAAATTGAATATTCTAATAATATTACTTTACTTGGTTTTTTAAATCGCTCTGCTGCTAATACGACTTATGCAAATTATTATTTACGGCTTATAAAATAGAATATCAGATGATGTTAAATATAAATGTCACATTTGCTTTTCCGTAAGCATAAACTAGCTGGAACAAAATTTTCCATAACTTTCAAACTCTATTTTCTATTTTCGGTTGTTTTTGTGGTATAATATGTAATTATTATGAACTCAGCATCAAAAAATATCTCAATAGAATATTTTTGAACTTTAAAATAAAACGATTTAAACATCAATTTTAATTTTAAAACTGAATGCATAACTTAATTTAACCTTCGTTCCAAAGTAGAGCTGTCACTATAGAATATGTACATATTATTACTTGAATATATAACTTGACATTTTAATGGTTCGGACTCAATTCATTTATGTTGTTACATATTTCTGTCCAACATCACCATTTTCTTCATCATGGATTTGCACTGCAGAAAATCATTAAACTATTTTAATTACCTTTTCCAAATTCACACGAAAATATCTCCGTGTGTACTAGAATGGAACGAGAAAATGGAAATGTTCCAAACACAGGTTGAGTCGTTGAGGAAACAATGGTTTCATATGTGGTATTTCAACGTATTTGTAATAAGCAGGATCATTGGTTTTGGATCATGTCTGGACGTACTAATTAATGGGAAAGCTGATTCACTTGATGTTCCATTTTTGGTAGTTTCAACTTGCGCAGGGATATTATCATTCTTACAGTGGGCCACAGCACATTTCATTGTACGCCATGTGGAAACACTTGTCAATACAACGAGTGGTCTAAGGCACCTACAATTTCAACTCGGTAAGAAATATTTTTCATGATGGTTGCCCATAGGTTTAGCTTAATGTTTTCTTGCGAATTTTACTAATTTTCATTTAAGGTCATCTACGGCATCCCCGAAACCAAACAACACGAGACCATATTTTTCCTGCATCCTACTGGGAAAATCTCACTAGAGCACTCAAAATATTTTTACTAGTTTCTCTAATCATGCCCATAGTTCAAGTACCCATACTCGTATATTTAAAGCTTGACCCATTTTATTACACTTTTCACAAAATATTTCCCAAGTCACTTTTCTGCTCATCAAAAAGCTCTACCTGCACATATTATGTATCTCTAATAATTCTAATTTTACGAACGTACTGCATGTTTATTTGCTCCATTGAAGCTTGTCGTTTCTACGCATTATTTTTCCTGCTTCTCATATACGTACTTGAACTTCAGATAACAAGTTTAGAGAAGCTGCTTCTACTCCTTCCAAATAATTTGTATGAATGTTCAAGATTTCGAAAGTGGTATACCAGATTATACATTGGGATATACCAATTAATTCCATTGCTGAGTGCCTCAGTTGCAATATTCATGGGAGGTGGTTTTCTCATATTTGTTATTGGTAACGGGGCTACAATTCATCTATATGGAAAAATACCGTTTTCACT
>JAHZMV010001503.1:0-24179 GCA_027743765.1 Coecobrya sp. COE2 | reverse complement strand
GTTAGTAGGAAATATTTGGTGGACCGCATGCATGCATGCCATACATAATAATAATAAAAACTATTTTATTTTACCTTCCTTTTCCATACAATAATGCTTAAATACTGAAAGCAATGTTAGATGAGCAAGCAACAAAAGATGTTGAAATTGTGTGAAGGAAAATAGGTATGTGACGTGGTAGCAACGGTGGGGATGCATCTTTGCAACTAAGCTTATAGGTATGTAAACGTGGATATTTGAGCACCACAGAACATACAACATTCATACTATGTACAAACGGTAGAGTGGTGGTGGTGGTGGTATTGTGATTTCAACCCTCATCATCACTACCGTCGTCTTGAAGATCATGAAGCTTTGCTGATCATCGTCGTAAGGATATGAACAAAAATCATAGGGAAAAACTAGCATCTTCAACAACCTCCGTCAGTCTTCCTCTACAAGTCCACCTGGGTCTTTGCTTGACAAGCACGGACCAACAGAAAATGCATGAGATGTGTTTAGTTGTTGTGTTATATCCATTTAAAGTTGCGCAGCACACTAATCCTGCATTACAAACAAAATAATTCAATTAATTTGTCCGGAGATGGAAGCTACGCACAACATTCTTTATGTAGTGACAGCATTTTGTGAATTACAGTGAATCAAACAATTTAAATGACGATTTTCTGATCTATTCAGGCAACATCACAAGATGTCTTAATGATTTAATATCAGCCTTCACTATCAAAATTGGTTTGATTCGTAACAAGGATATTCTCACTCAGCACTTGGTGAGTTACGCAGTTTAATGATACTTTTTATTGTCATGCAGTGCATCGCATGTCCGATTTCCTTCCGTTGTGTGAGATACAAATAGCTAGTGACCTATAAAGCTTAATATTTCTCTGTTTCAATGCAGTGAAGAGTGAAGCAGTAGTTATCAAATAAGATTTTATATTCGTTTCGAATATATGCATTGATGCTGCACGTATTGGCACGTATTGTACATAATGCATACTTATTTGTGCGGCACATGCGAAACAAAAAAGTGTGAACGTATTATAAACTTCCTCGTGTTTGTATGAATTTATTTATTGTTCAGTCTAGACTCTTTAGTTAAGCACATGCTTACTAATAAGACTAATTCCTCCGCCTCCTAATAAAGATAACAATAAAATTAAAATGCTCTTATTGTCATTAAAATTTTGTTTTATTGTATGATTTGCTGTTGAAGATGTGACTGGTAACCTATCACATTATAGCTTCTTTTGTAATTTATTATGTTTTAATAATAATGAAACGCTTAAGCAAGTAAGACAGGCGTTTCAAATGAAATTAGAAAGAAAAGTGTTACAGCAATCGAACAAGCAACAAGTGCGATTTAGCCATTCCACATGAATTGACTGAACAACTGAAGAAATATTGGGCTTTTACAGGCTATTTCTTATATAAAAAATTTAAAAGTTTTTATAAGAAAGGTCGTTTGGTTAAAGAGTAGAATATGTTCTCATCATCGTTCATTCGCATCATTCTTTCAGAGGTCGTTCGTGACTAAGCAATTACTATTTACCTGTGTATGGATGTTTTTTGTGCAAAATTTCATACTTTTGTGGATACGCAGACCATACACACACACCGGTGGTGAGTGAGTAACACCGTAACAGCATCAAATGTACCAGACCATTATCTCGACAACAGAAAAAGTGCAATATTGTTGTTTAGTGCGGTGGGATGGTTTTGCTGTCAAAAAACAAGCAGTTTTGTTCCAAGCGTACGCTGCGTTGTTACTTCGTGGGACGGCATTGTTGTGGCGGTGTAAGTATTAGCGGATGTTGTAGTGCACGTTTCGTTTCTCATCTTGATTTTATCTGACGATATTATTATCGCATTTAGAAAATATAAACTCCAAGTGGAAAAGTATGAATAATGTGCATTACCACATGAGTAGCGAAGAGAAGGTGTGACTCATGATATGGAATCTACATCATCGTATTATATCAGCAACAGCACAAACGAGGAAAATTGTAGCATAAAAACGGAAAAGACAAACCAACCATGACTATAATATTATGCGAGTGAGCGATTATATTCGACTATAATATTATTCGAAGGAATGCAAGGACGAATGTAAGTGTGACTAACCATTTTTCAGTTTGAAAATTTTAAGGTAGATAAAATACCATATTTGTGGTCCATGAATATGAAAATTCAAATTAGTAGCAAATAAATATAGGCGACAAGGCATTTTTTGTCAGTTTACTACTGCATAACAGTTACCGTTAAAATAGGTATTTAATGTTTATACCTTTTTCTTTCTTGGTATGAGTCACTATTTACGCAGGTATGTATGTTTTGTATTTTGCTTTTTCCTTAATCTGAGTTGTTCCATATTTTCATCATATACTTACTTGTTTTTCTTGTCGTATTCATTAACTCATAAATATGGATATGCCAATAAAATTTATCTTATAGACTGCACAGTTGGTAGTACAAAAGGCAACGTCACCAACGACAATATGGTGATCTCTTTTGAAACTGAAGCAATACATGAAGAACCTTAGTATGGACATGCCCGTTTTTGCTTGCCAGGATCACTGAGCATTTTTTGTAAAGATGCCGATAGGAGGTCATAGTCATCATCATTATTTCACACACTGGTGTGTTTTTGTTGTTGTCATTGTGGTCTTCGTGATCCTTCTGACACTTTGATTACACCGTATTGTCTACATGTAGTGATCACCTTTTGTTGTGATTTTTGACTACATGTTGTCATTATTTTGCTGCATTGCATTCTATGCAGTACTTGCGATTTTAGAAAACCTGAGTTCTACATTTTGAGTTGTTCTTTTCTCAATTGAATTTTCACTGCCAGTATAACTCTCGAATATGGATTCACATCTTCATTTTTTTCTCGTCTGACTCGGTTTTTATTTTCTCATCGTGCTTTTCCCTGCTGTGCGAAAAGTGCCGTGTTCGTGCCATATATATTCAAAATATTACAGATCGTAAAATGTCAAAAGGGAAATACATACATATAAATTCGGGTTCCGATGAGTATAGCAATATCACATGCGCAAAAGTGAATTACTCTCTCCTCCGCTAACTCAAAGACGTCCAACCGTGATAGGATGGAGGTATATCGAAAGCAATAATTGATAAGAATTCATACCAAAGCGTGTAGAAAAGGGTTAAAAATTTAATGTGTGCCAGTGTCATGACATACCACGGTACTATCCTTATTTCCTAATTAAAGTCGTGTTCAATGGGTTCCCATTAAGAACTATTAAATCACTTATTTTTCCTCGACAATAACGCAGAAATGTACATAGAAAAGTATTAAAATGAATGGGCCCCATCAATCCAACAATCAGCAGTAAAATAAGCACCCCGACCACCGGTTTATAGTGTTTTACGACACAAAATAAAACACAGATTTTACACTCTCCGTTTAAAATATTTTTTCGCATGCTTATGTCAGTTTGTACTGATAATTAGCTTTCTTTTCTTCAGTTACATCGATATAATGGTAAAACGATGGACAAGACAGGTTGGTATGTAATATTTATATGCGTTATATGGTAATTAATATTACTGTGGCTATTATGTAGCTGTCGTAAAGTACTTAACTATCGCTCCCTATGCTTTTCTTCAACAGGTTATTTTTCTACATTATAATTACACACAAATTCAATTTGTGCATATATTCATGCCAGCATTTGCATATTTGTGTCAGTTTATCTTGTATTGTTGTGTTGACCCTTTGACTTGTTCACTGTTACAGCAGTCAGACGTCAGATAAGAGAGAATGACCAAGTGAAATATACAAGATCAAGGACATTTTTTCACTTCAAGTGATTCACACTCAAGTATACCATCGTCATAAATTTATTCCCCATAGAGTTACTACAATGATTATTACATATTGTCGTAAGTAGTTAATGTACTGAATAATTATTCACGGTGGAGCAGTTTCTGGGGAAAATAAGACACACTTATTTAGTGTACTATATACACAATGAAAAAGGTTTATTTTCCTTGTGAGATTTAGAATGTTCAATGGTCCAACCCAACCCTCATCTTCATCAGCCTTGACTTTGACAGAAATGTTATTCTTGTTATGACCGTACTATACTGTAGCGAAAGGAATTCCACGCGGAAAATGAAAATTATTATTATTACTCCTTGAATGAGGATTTTAATTGTTTTTTTTTTCTTCACGGATTTTACCTATTCTTTACGCATACATATGTCTAGATAGGAGAGCACGTTACACTCATAAAGTACACAACTTTTCCTCTTATCTGTTTCTCCATTTACACCGTATAATATTGCTTAGTCCGCATTTGTATACTGAAATGAAATGAGTATGTCATATTTCTCTGTGATCACTGAAGAGTATCATGAGTTAAATTATTATAGTTTCTCCATTATCGATCACATGCTGCGTGCTGACTACAGCTCACTTTAAGAGACAAGTTTATAGCTTTGTACAATGTTGCAACATTGTTTCATTTCATTATTATGCTATTTACGCAACCTAACAAGATGGTACATTAAAACATAAATCTCAACTCTTGAACTTGTCTTAACGTGAATATCGAGAAACGAGGGTTTTGTAAAAGTTTCATACATGCATACATTACAGAACAAGCACATTAAAAATAAAAAGGTCTTTTGTTTTACACATGTAATCAAGTTCAAAAGGTTAGGCCTTACAACACTATTAAATAGTAAATGAGCTTAGTTGGAAAAATATTGTATTTTTACAAACGGAAAAAATACTTTTATTGTGATTATAAAATCTACAGGGGCTTTGCAAGCTGCGGCTGTAAGGAGCATATAGTTTTGATGATGATGTCATTAGCATAATCACAATAATAAAATGTAATGCACTGTAAAAGCGCGAGAATGGAAGAGAAAAACAAAAAGAAAGACAAAAAACGATGTATTGAATGCATACTTCTTTCACAATATCTACTCATAAGTGCGCAGATGTGCGATGAGCCTGGCCTGAGTCGTAAAAATATCTATAAAATATTCAGAGGTTTTGAGATGATTAATGGTGAAAGGGCTCCTAAATCTTATTTTTATGGAAAATTACATTGTGTACTGAGAACACTCTGAAATGAACAGTATTTCGATGGAATGTTATGAAAATTTGTTTCGTCAGTAGCAGTAAAAAGGAAGTGTACACACACACAAAAACAAAGTAAGTAGACAAGATGGTGTTGTCGTAGATTATGCAAAGGAAAATATTTTATGCATGCAACGGCTTGTTTTTAAAGGTGACATAATCTTCACTATTATAATCTTCACAGTGGTGCATTAGCAAATACCACTACCATTATCGCACGCTTTTATTGCTAAAGTGTGAACGATGAGGATGAAGAAGAAAAAAGTGGTGAGTACGACATTACCTACTTTGGAATGCTTATTACTTATAACTTCTTGTCTTTGACTTATCGTCAGTTCACCGGTTTTATGACCAATAGGTATGCATTACATTATTGTGCCATATTTTGCTGCTAATAATCCTGTTAGGTATCTTATGTTTGTTTTTCCTGTACTAAACGTTAATATCTTTGTTCTACTGATGCTCGATAAAGGCATGTCGTCTACTTTACTTTGACGAAATGGAAGCTAAAATGCTTGGCCTGTCAATGTGCCAGTATGATAAAATCATATATACGATAGCGAGGATGATAATCAAAAATTCGGTACATGAACTCTTGCTTCTCATTTTTGTGTCTTTTGTAAAAAAAATGTTATGGAGTCTCGACATCAAGAAAATGAACGTTATTCTACAAGGATTGTCGGTTATTTATACTTTTGAATAATCCAATATTGTTTATCATTGTTGAGACTTGAGTCATGTATAGAATGACATGAGAGGGATTGAGAATGTTATTTATGCCTATATTCATAGGAATATTGTAATCATCTTCATTCCTTCAGTCCCCATCAGCTTTTTGTTTAGTTATTTATTTAGATATGAGTTGAACTTGAGCTAAGCTGATATCACATATCTTTCACATTTTCATGTTACGACGAAAAAGGCATATGCACGCCAAACTCTGAAACACTTAATCAAACAAAAGGAAAAGTAAAAGCTGAAAACATCACTGCAGAGGAAATCAGTTCTTCATTTTTCAAATAAACAGAAGCTGTTAAGAAATCATGAGTGTACTAAAACACGCCAGAAATATGTGTGTAGATGATTTTATGAGGATACAGCTAACAGCAAGAGAGCAGTTTTGTAACAAAAGGAGCCACGTGAGGATAAAATGGAAGTAGCTGATTAGCAGCATCATGATCAACGTCAGTGTGCATACTGCCACCACCATTAACAAAACCAATCTCTTTATTTACCGGTTGTAAAAATATAAGTAGAAAGGTATGTACATACAAAAGTGATATGATATATACGTATAGCATGCAATAAGGTAGCAAACAAATAACAAAATAGGGAGTTTACTTGGTACATTGACCATCTACCAACTAAAAGCCTAGCCAAACTATCAACAAATAGCATGCAACAAAGCAATGCACTTTGACTCACCATCTTCGTCATAAGAATCCGGCCTGTTTGTTGAGGGCGCAATGAATCATAAAAAAGTGTGATTTTTTTACAACTTCTCGTGTTGAAAAGAGGAGGCTAGACGATGATACTATTGATATTCATGTTGTCAATTAATACAACAGTATAACACATAGCATGGCAGAAAAGGGAAAAATGCCTACCAATCAGTTGCATTAACGCCAAGCAGAAGAGTCACTCGAATTATATTACCTTTTTAACTTATCAGAAAAAAGTAGTAAAACACGGCGTAATGGACTGAATACAATGTGTGCATAGTTAGTTCGAAGCGATTTTTTGTCTGGCGATACTACCTTTTCCAATGAGTTATAGTTTATTGGGTCCGCTGATATAATACACATTAATGAAAGGAAGTTCTAAAGTAAAAACCATATAGCGTCATAGTTTAATCATCACACTGTTATCTATCCCCTGTAGGTTAACAAGCTCTGTTTGTACTGCTGTTAAGTGTGTACAAAAAGGGGAATAAAGTTTTTCACTTAAAAAGTAGAAGGGAAGATGAGCCTTGGGCAAATGCCTTGTCGTTTCCTGATGATGATGGTGACTGTATCTAGCAACATTGACTGACGTTCAAAGTTTGGTTGATGGACAGCTCATAAGAAGTAAGTATTAAAAATAACAATGATAAAAAAGAGAATCGTAAATGTATTTTCGGAGGAGGGCTATGGAATATGCAAAGATGGTTCGGAAGTTGGAGATGGCTATTTTATGGCTGCGATATTGTGTTGCTGTTATTGTTATTCTGCCTGAAGAAAAGTTCCGACGGAGAGTAGAGGAAATAAAATGTATATAAATACAATGAAATGAACCATGTTTTTGAACGCTTTGTGGCGTGAAGGGAGGTTTTAAGGAGCAACACTTTACGACCGTCAAAAGACGCTGAGCCACACATTCAAAACTCCATTTTCAACATTTTACAACAATGCACAAAATACACAATATGTAAAGTGTATATAATGTTGTTGGTGATTGCGATGATGAAATATTTTCTTTTATTCACACAAGAAGCAGGCGAGAAATAATTAGGGAGGACGGATAATATTATTGGATAAGTAATTCAAGAGAAACGACAGAAAAGCTTCTAATGATGATGGTATGACTTTGTGGAAAATGGAATAAAAGCTACAGTTCTGAAAACTTTTTAATAACCTTACTAACTTTATTCTGAACTGAATGGGATTGTGTCCGCGTTGCAGTGTCTACTCTGTAATCACTCGACTTATCGAGAATTTCAAAAGGAGAATAAAAGCAAAAAAAAGAAAGATGTTGATAAGATAGAATTTTACAATAAAAAGGATTCTACATAAGTGGCTTGTTTGAACCTTTACTATCGGGGAGCAAGGTACATCAGTAAAATTATGGCACTTTTTAATAGCTGGTCGTACTGCAATTATTGCGTTGATTCTCTCTGTTGTTGCACAGAAGAAACTGGAATAATTTGCAGTGAAGAAGCAAATCAAGTTGAAAAAATTTAAAAATTATAAACGTACTTATGGTTTTATGTACGAAATGTGTGTGGGTTTATAATGAATACTTTAAGAATTTTGTAATCAATCTTCCTCTCTCGTAAAACAAAGGATGTTAAACTGGAATAATTTTGCAGTGAAGAAGCAAATCAAGTTGAAAAAATTTAAAAATTATAAACGTACTTATGGTTTTATGTACGAAATGTGTGTGGGTTCATAATGAATACTTTAAGAATTTTGTAATCAATCTTCCTCTCTCGTAAAACAAAGGATGTGAAGTAGATTCTAATATTTGCCACCAGTACTAATAAAAGGAAAAGATTATTGCTTATGAAAAGTGAGTTTTAATATTTATCTGATCTTTAGGGGGATGACTCATAAAATATATATGGGATGATGATTTGATGATCCTAATTGTTAGGTTTGGTAGGCCGGGATAATGAATTTATATTATGAAAGAACACACATTTTGTAGCAGAGTGTTTGTACCTAAAAAGAAAAATATGTGTAGCGTTTTAATTTTTAATACACATACCTAATAACCAGTATAGTACCTACATATATTGTATTGCATCACATCACACCTGCCCATTTTTCTAAAAGTGCATTATATTTTTCCTTTCGAAATGGATTCCAATGTAAAAATCCATAACGAACTAGGTATCTCAACTGTCAGCATTGTCACTTGGAATAAATCATAATGCGCTTTTCTAAAGCCGCATTGTTGCAGCCAGTCCAGTACTTACATACCATAATATTTCAAATCTCAAAACCTTTCGGCTTCATTTCATACAGTCATGTCACAACTATTCGTAGTTATTTTGTCGACTCACACACTCCACCACACCGCAAAATAGAAGAAGAAAACTTTCGTCTTTGTTGCTGCCTAATGCACTCTATTATTGTTATTGTTGGCCAGGACTGTTGTTACATTTAAAAGGAGTTAGAAAATACACAATGCTGTAAAAAATCTTGGAAAATTGTCTACTGTGATGTTCATATGAGTCATTCCAGTTATTGACCGTAGTCCAGAAGAACCAAAGGAAAGTTAAATGAACGGCTGTGATTCAGCACGGTACGGTAGGCAATTTATTTGGACGAACTCTTTTCTGCGTATGAGTGCTGACATTTACTTTCCATTTTTTCCATAATTTACTTTGCTAAGAACCTGAAATGTATATTAAGCTGGTATTGAAAATGTGTTCGTAATGTGCGAACTTCATTTGTTCACTCTGGTTTGATCAATCCAACCATTTCCAGCTTAATAAATTGTATGATTATTAATAATATCGTATAAAGGTAAAATGTATATCCACATGTAATGGTGTATAAACATAGAAATAAGGCGAATCCGGATCTTCTTGCTTGTTAACAAAATACAAGTATTACATAGTCACTAGTTTCCATTTCTTCTATTTTGCATCTGTCTTGCCTTACAATGATTTTACGTGGGCAATAAACGGACTTGATCATCATTGGAATTTTGAAACAGCGTGATACCAACAACCAAGCGCAGTAGAACAGAATACTGTCTGGTCTCAAATTCTCAAACTGACTCATTTTTTCTGTTGAAGCAAAACCATTTTTCTCTATGTTATTGAATAGAATAATTGTTCAAATCAAGCGACATGCTTACCTACAAGCTTCAAAGAAAAAATTCTCCCTGATTTTCTCACAGCCATTCTATAAGATAATCCATCCGAAAGGTATGCATGTTCAAATGATAATAGTAATTTTAAAAGATAATTTTCATCTACTACATCATCACTGTATCATGTCTAGCAGGTTAATCCTTTAACTTTCTTTTTCATCATCATCTCCTTCTTCGTCTATCATACCACTTGTTCACCTTATTTTAGAATCAAAAATCTTTAAAGACCGAGAGAGATGAGAGAAAATGATGATGGTATCCCTTCAGGGAATAATACCATGTACAACATAAAAAGCCACACAACCTAAGCAGCGCACCACAAGAAGGAAATTGGCCCTTAAGGCATGTTTTAATTCGTTTTCGTTTTTAGGTTTCCACCACTCATTTCAGATTCTTCAGCTTTATAAACCGAATGTTACACAATGTACGTTAAAGCCCATCGTTGTTGTTTCAAATACGTAACGTAAAATACATAAGTACTTACATTACAATTCCACTAATAACATGTACCAAGCATGTAGCAAATAAGCCCACCACAGCGTTTTAAAAGATCGTATGAACAAACGATTCGGTCAAGGTAGAGTAGGGTTCCTTAAAAAATTCAAGAATGCACAATAACAGCAAGTTGGTCATAACATTCATCTTGTAGAGAATGAGTGAGAGAAATAGAGAGGACAAGGAGAATGTCAAAATTCCTCTTTGATCTACAGAAGATGTGTAGGAAAAAGAAAGAAAAAAATTTCAGTTATGTTGTAACTCTTTCGTTGCTGGTCCTCTTGCTGATGATGTTTGGGATGAGGACAGCTCGACAGGACCTGTTTTTTATTATTACTTCTTTGCTTACCTCGTTTCCACATTATTGGTTTGGTTTCACAGAGTGGTACTTCTTCTACTGCTGCTGGTATTTTCCTGTTCGAACAAAGAAAAAAAGAAGGTTACGTTCGGTAAAAAAATCTCTTCAGTTTAACTTGTTATTATGATTATTCATTTTATTTCATTAAAATTGTTTAATGGGTGAGTATAGGATGTATGCGTAGTAGTGACCTGACTTGACATAAAAAAGAAAATAGTGTGCTGCAAAATAATTGTGATTTAAGGAGAAAAGAGTAAAAAAAATTCAATATAATTCAAATGATTACAATATGAATCTGATGATGACGCTGAGCTGAATGGGAACGTGAAAGAGGGACGCTGATGACGAAAGCAGATCAGGAAAAAGGAAAAAACTCCTGCTTGTTTTCAGTCAATATAGGCGTTTCTTTATGGGTTAATTTAATTACTAAAATGGATGACTGTCTAACATAACATACCTATTTAGATTGTACAATGAGTTGGTTTTTCTTACTCATATACAACAATATTCTTAAGCTGGTGTAGTAATCTGATTTCCTTATTGTGCTGCATTCATTTGGTTGCATAATATCGACAATAAATACCTTTCCCAGACCAATATTATGGCTATAAATCTATATGCAATTAGGATATCAAAAGTAGGTAGCTAATCCATATTAAATACTAGTTGTCAAAGTCATTAAGATAGTTCAATTTTTCGTCCCTTTTTTCTAGTTATCTAAGCATCAGTCAACCACTCAACTATTGCTTCATTGCATGACTTTGTCATTTGCCGTATTCTACTGTGTAGATTTTTCTTATAAAATGCATACTGTGTGTAATTAACTGAAGATAAGACAGGAAAATATACTTTGTTTCAAATCTAAAGAAAAATGTCATTCATTAGTCATTTACTTATCATCATGTTTCAAGTCAAAGCCGCGTCTGCTTCAAAGCTTTAGTTTGTAAAAAGTGGGATAGGTTTCATAGTCATCATCATCGTCAGAATTGCCTGATATCGGAAGCTATTTTCTTTGATGATGATGCACCTGCACTTGTTTATGTAAGATTAGAGGGAGATAGGGATTACCTGGGAAGTAAGGTGGGGAGACTGAAAATGAAATTCCGTGTATTGAGAAAGAAATGCCGGCCGGCCGGTTGAGAAGGTTGGATTCTATTGGTATGTACATATATGCTGAAAAATATGTATCCATTCTTCGGATATCTTTTTTTATTTTACCTTTTTGTTGAGAAGAACCGTTGTTGAATTACATAGACGAGCATATCAAAGTTTCAATATTTCCTCAGCTGCATTCTGTTACAATTTAGAGGAAACTATTAGTTCTAAACGTTCAAGTATTTAAGTTCTTGAGGGCAAACGATTATTGAAATGGTGGTTGAATTGTGTGGTGGTTTCGGTTGATCTTTTTTGTTTTGTTTTCCTTGTTTGTCTTTGTATGTTATGCCTGTAAATATGACTTGTTAGAACCCAAAAGATGAAGATTGGAGAAATCGTTGTTTGAATGTAGAATGAAAGAAAAGTAGCTAGCCCTTCAACGTATTTACGTTGGTTTGTTAAAGGCTTTGTTTTCCTTGCAGTACAACGGCTAGCTAGTTTCTTGCTATTTTACCACTTGGAACCCATTTTTTCTCCCTCCCAACGCATTCTTTTCATAGTTTTGCCCTTTTATTGCCGTAATTATCATTAAGAGGGAAGGTACGTTACTTAAATGCGCACCCATCGTATATCCTAAACGAAGCTGAACAGTGGACGGTGGTGGTGGTGGACCGCTTAACTTCACGAGAAAAAATTGTAGAGATAAAGAGCGAGAAGTAGATGGAATATATCTTATCAATAACACAAAGTTTCATTGGGTGTTATTTATAAGTAGTAAAAGGTGCCTATCCCATAATAAGTACATATATGATACTGTATCATTTCATTGGTATAACTATAATCATGCAAAAATTGTCAATCTCAACCGATAATTATCTTTCGCTGACCGTACCTCTTTTTCTACCTATATACATATGCATTTTGTTCGACAATCTTGACTGATAAAGATTCACAAGATTCAATTCGGTTGTAAACGACAATTTTTCTGAAACGTACGTGGTTTAACCGTTAAGAGGTAAATTTTCAATAAAATAGCAGTATACTTTATATGTATGTAATACATCTTTCATAACATTTCATGTAGAGCTTTTGCAGAAACATTTTAGTTTGGTTTGTTTGTACTAACTGTCATTTTTATTATTGAAGCAATTATTACTTGCTGCAATAAATATGTAATACGGACTTAGGAACCTGAAAGCTGATGAAGTTATTAACATTCCTTCAAGCTCTTTTTCTCAGCCTTGTTTCCCTCCAATTTCATAATTTTGCACATTTTCAAGCACCTAAAATGTAAAAGTGTTATAAAACATCATATCCTTCAACATAAATATTATCCGCACCCAGAGAAAACAGGCATTTTTATACATTTATTCTTTCTGAGTTTCTTATTTGGTGTGTAGTAGCTGAAGGAGTAGTAGCTCCGTCAAGATTTTGCTTCAGATAAATAATTTGTGAAAAGCGTGATATTTTCCACGGTTTAGTCGCTTAATGCCATCATCACCAACTTATTGTTGTGCTACAACTACAACAGCTTACATAAAACTGGATATTTTTTATACATAACCGTCTGGGGAAGATGCTGTAAAATATTTATAAAAAAGAAGAGGGAAGGCTCATTAGCATCTCAATGATAGAATTCTCTCAAAAGAGGAACAGAAAAGAAAAAAGAAGGCGAGTAAATTAATAATCCTGAAATATGACACCACCAGTCTTTCACCCAAACAAATGAGCATTTTTTATTGTAAAAACGGCAAAGAAGTGAAGTGAGTAGCCCAAAGCGTTAATGTTGCTGATTATTATTGTTATTAAATACAAGCAGGTGAAACTGAAACATGAACTGCTCAGCTCTTTAGTTTTGCTCTTGTGATTCAACTTTTTTGCTGAAATTCCATCTCTTCTCTTCTTACATNAAAAACGGCAAAGAAGTGAAGTGAGTAGCCCAAAGCGTTAATGTTGCTGATTATTATTGTTATTAAATACAAGCAGGTGAAACTGAAACATGAACTGCTCAGCTCTTTAGTTTTGCTCTTGTGATTCAACTTTTTTGCTGAAATTCCATCTCTTCTCTTCTTACATGAAGGGTACACTAAAATCTTAACAAGTTTGCTAAGTAGCCGTTAAATATGATAATATCATCGTATAGGTTTTTTTCCTTGTTTACAACAATGATACACTAAATACCAACAATAATATGTCTTCGGGGATAAAATTTATTATTATGCAAATATTCAGTAGAAATAAGAGAAAAATATTTGACATGTGGTCCATCATCGTCCTATAGTTCACTTAATAAATAGTAAAAAATTGTACATGAATATAGGTAGAGAAGATTTGCATTTGTACATGTGCTATGCGAGATTTTCTGTTAACGTAATTTTGTAAGCGCAATTAACATTTTCTCTTTCGGCCTCTCACAAAATTCAATTTTTATTTATACGTTTTGGTTTATAATGGCAAATTCCTGTGAAACAATTTGCATGTTAAAAATAAGTGCATTTTTTGTAAAAAAAAACTTTTCCTGATTACTACGGACCAATCCTATGAAATTATGACAGAATGAATTATTTTTGGTATATATGTCGGCTTCTTCCTACTTACTCGTCAGTCAATAGAACACCGTACTGATCTCACTCTATTAAATATTACGAAAGGAATTTATGCAATTATAATAATATGATTTTCTTTTTTTAAATGAAAGGCGAGTGCTCGTGATGATAATTATTTAAGTTTGAAAAATTACATTAAACAAATATAATAATCAAGTTGTTAAGCGTGTAAACAATCATTTATCTGACATCATCATCCGTTCCTACTAAAACTTTCACAATGTTCACAAGAGGACGGACGAATGAATTAAATAATAAAAGTTTCAAAAAAATTCAACAAATCATAATAATTATTATTTTAATAATATAACGTGCAAATTGTGATTAATATTTTATACGATTAATTAGACGTATTTTATATTTCACGAACAAAAAATGAAAATCCCACAGAATATTAAAATGAGACAGACAAACAAGAGTCAATAAATAGGTGGGTAGGTGAGTTCACGACAGCGTTTATGATCATACAAATTATAAGTATTCTTGTAATTATTCTTAGCATACAACCAAAAAGTGAAAGATTGACTATTACTACCACTCATCCTCACGAGGAAGCATTCCATGAATAAAAAAGAGTATGAAAGTTGAAACTGAATTTCCATCTAAATGAAAGTTTTCCTTGTTTATTTCAATTTGTCTGTTTAGCTTGACATTTTGACTCTTGATGCTTGCCTGTAAAGAAAATAATGAGGTAAGAATATAGGTGACTGACTTTTTGAACTAGAAAAAAATATGTTTAAAAACGTGACTCACTATATTTGTTCATTCTCTATTATAGACGTCTGCATCGTGTTTCTATTTTACTCCTTTTTCATAGGTAATCATAATCATAAACCAAATATGTACTTATGAAAATGAATTTAGAATAGCAACTCTGCTTGGTTTTGCCTATAACTACCACATTTCCTCATTCTTCATCGTCCTGTCACGATTTTTCACGGGAGATTATTGACATAATCCTTTCCGATATACAAACAAATACAAAGAAAAATTTGTAATAATTCTAAGCTTCATTCTTTTTGACACATCATTATTTTTATTGCTTGCAAACTTGCAATTGCAACGTATGATATGATCGGTAAACGAGCAGGTGAAAATGGAATGAGAACTGTGTCATGACTAGTTTTGTGAGCTCTTTCTTGAAACGTCTTTTCAATTCAAACCGTATTTTGCATTCATGTGTAAGCCAGGTTATAAAATAAGCGCTCATTTCCATAAATAGAAAACTAATTAATTAATTAAGTTGAGAAAATTAAATAGAAGGTGTGTGATCCTTGGGTGTAATTTCCTTTTCGCATTCAGTTCTCTTTACTGAATAGAAAACAGGCTCTTGTCTTTTATATTTCTACATTCTCTAATTAACTTTTTATATTCGAACCGGTTAGCTTAACAAGTAGTCGTATATAGGGATCCCGCCAGTTTTACAATTTAACACCGTTCTTAATCGCCTTATTTATTACCCCGTGTGTCAATTGACTTTTTCTTAAAGCTAACTCCCTAATAGACTTGACAAATAACAATTAAATCACAATTGTAAATAGCCTATAAAATAAATAGCCCATTCAAATCAGCTTCAGCTCTTTGTAAGGAAAAGAGAAAGAGCAAAATATAGGATGCTACATACATTAGACATTAGTCAGAATTTTAGTATTTAACTTTGACAAAGTTGTGAACAATGCAATCATTTTTATTTAACACTACGGCCTGGGCTAACGAGCAAATTGTTACTACATCATACATAACATATTGATGAATCAGGGCATTACCTTAAATAGTAACGGTTTAGTTGGTGTCTGGTATCATTCAAAAAAGAAAGAAACTGCATTTCTACACAAACGAAAATGCAATGCTTTTAGTATTATTGTAATTTAATTGTCCTGAGAAGAAAAGGAGAACGACTCTTTTCCTGCTGAGAATCCGTGTTGTTGAAAGCATATATGTACAAAGCAGTTTTTATTCACAGTGTTCAACCAAAATAGTAACATTAATGATGAAAATAAACTTTTATCTTAATTGCCACTGGTTTTTCTTTTTCTATTCCTTCTCCGTTTCTTGTTGGCTGCACATTCTTTTTTCAGAGGTTAATTATAAAACAAAAACCAAGTCAAGGACAATGCAACTCTAGTTGTACTGGTGAATGTAAACCACTCTTTGAAGACTTTGACATGTAGTTGGTTTAGTGCACTGTATTTCTCCGATTTGCTTTTGATCTAATGATACACATTCAACACAATTAATATGAATCATTATGCATCGTGAACATCTCTTTCTTCTCTCATCTTCCATACAAAAAAGAAAACAATGCCGCTGTCGATATAACGCTCTTGTTTAAATCTGGTTGAATTGTTGTTGTTCCGTTGATAGCGGAGGAAGAAGCAGAATACAAAGTTTATAATATTTATTTCTTATAACTTGTAAAATCATTATTACCACAACCGAAACATCAATCTAAGTATCATTGTAATACCTTCATCATTTTCTGTTTTTGGTAGTCATTTTGATCGACCACTGACTTACATACATTCATTCATCCCTATTTGATACAATGACGTTTTATGATGTGATGACGAAAACATTGTAAAATGTGCGTGATTTTGAAATTACATTTTGTACTTTTAATATGCCATTATGTTAACTGTTTACTCTTTTCCTTCCAAGTAACATAATATTTTCACCACTACCATACCAAGTCATGCGAAGGTGGGAGTGGGAATGTGCGTATAAAATACTGCGACAAGGAAGTTCATTATATATTATATTTTATCAACATTCTGTCCTTTCTTTCTTTCTCAAATTATGTTTTCTTTCCTTTGTTTAACCCTACAAAATAGGCTGTTATAAAATGTGACATGCTGGGAGCTTGCATTTTAGGGTTGTTCAACAATTTACACGTAATAAAAATCTGAGAAAACGGTAGCAATCGTTGATGATGTCTCTGCATGTCGACTACATGACTTGTTCCTCTGCACTTCTGGCTGTGTGAACATTTTGTTGATTAAGATGGCCTATGGCTTAATTGTACGTGTACGACTTGAACTTGTTGAATGGAGAGAGAATTGAAACAATGGAAAGCATGTAAACATTCTGCCTCACAAAAACTACATATGTTGAATGTCTGTGAGAGTTGAGACTACCGGAGGAAATTGCTTGTAAAATTCTTTGCTGAGGAATTTTCAGTAGGAGATAAAAGGGATTTTCGTTCTTTATTTATTTACCTATGTAAACGGTAATGTCTTTTAATTTAATATGTGATAATACAGTTAAATGACTGAATTATGAAGACTTCATTATTCATCAAGACAAACTAAGCATGTATACCTATATAGGTAGGCAGACTTTCTTCGCGGAATAGAAAAGTCGATTGTCATCGTCATCATGAACTGATTATTTACATAAAAGTGCATTAGTGCATGGTTTCAATTGTATGATTTTATTTATTATCAATACGTGATTTATCTATTGAGAGTAGCTAATGCACTTTTTCATTGTTTCGTCTGTCTTCGTAGGATAACATCTCCTTGGGTGGCACAGTGGCACCCTTCTGTTCTATTATGATTTTTTTATTTGCGTTAGCAAACCAATACTGTTGTTGGTGTTGGCAAACAAAGAATGCTGTATGACATATGACATGTAACTGGGAGAATAACGAGCGACCTATTGATTCACTTTTCAGTGAAATTATGAGCGTGTAAACATAATATGCAATTGAGCAATTGAACAGACCAGGTAAAACACAAGAAATAAATTAAGGAGCGGTACTGATTGTGTGTAAATATGGGATTTTTTGCAAGCGCCATTCATTCTGTGGATGTCTTATGATTACAATGACAGGTGTACAGCATTAGTATCGCGGAGAAAAATTGCATATTGATAGCAAGGTCAAATACGGCAATGAATCAAAGAGATAAAAATGACGCCAATAGCACAACAATCAACAAACACTTGAAGTAATTTAAGTTGGGGTAGGCGAAATATATTGTAGGTATGAATTTTTCTTAATTGTATAAAAAAACTGCACACTAAGTTTTAATGGTGAAGAAGACAATTCACTGTTGTGAATCTGAATCCTGGGTATTATATGATCTACGATGCTGTAAAAAGTATAAAAAGTAAAGCGAGAAGACTAATTGTAATTGAAACAAAGTACTATTTTGTCCTCCAATAATAATTAATATTGGAGATAACAAACGACCGTTTTTTCCCTCAAATCCACTTTATTGTAATGATAACGAGTTAACAATAATATTATTTTCATATAGTAGAGAAGTATAATATTTCTACATAATACTTATATTTTATATTATTTGCTTACAGTTTTTCTGCACATTATATTATAGCTTTTGAAACATTTTAAGTACATACATTGGGATTAGATTTCTTTTCAATTAGCCAAGTTAACACCAAATAGAAGCACGGATGGGATAGCTATACAACCCTCTTTTATATTGACTCAATAAATTATTATGATTTTTAATAAAAAATAATTATCATATCGTGATGAATTCATGTTAGTGCCTGAACTGCTGATGGTCGTAAGAGGAAATGAAGAGAGATGTGAAGTGAAAAATGATGCTGTGAACCCCACGAGATTCCTGCGTGCTGGTAATAAATTATTACTGCAAAACCTTATTTGTGATGGTAGACCATAGTCTAGAGACGGAGGCTTGTAGGATATTTTTTAAAAGAAAGACAAAGTCAATTAAGCTTAGATTGGGCTTGGTCGTGTCATAAAAATGCCAATGTAGTAAAGAAACAGAGTTGTAGTAGCTTACAAAAACAGCAAAGATAAGCAAAATCTAGATGAGATTAAGCATAAATACATTTCTGCTACCGCTGAGCTAATTAATATATTTCACCTGTTTACCTTTGATTTACTCACCTGTTCTAGACGAGATTAAGCATAAATACATTTCTGCTACCGCTGAGCTAATTAATATATTTCACCTGTTTACCTTTGATTTACTCACCTGTTGTTGTCAATATTAGATATAATTATTATCATGTTTATCATTTATCACAGTTGTAAATTGTCATTTTGTCGGCAGTTTAATTACAAAATGTCCATTTACATCGAACAATGTTTCTGTTTTTTACATGTATCATATTTCTAAGCATAGTAAAAGAAATAAAATTATAAAATGCTATTTTTTATGACCTTTACAAAAACAATAAGAATTTAATATTTTCCCTTACAGTTAATTATTTTAATCTCAACTCCATTAATACCTAATTTGAGATGATCATAAAAAATGTCCCTCTAATACAGACAAAGATAACCATTTTTACTCCTTGTCACGAAACAAAGCAAAACTAAGCTGTGATACGTAACTTTGCAAGTATTCAGGAAATCCGATGACGGTCAAACAATTAAATAGGTTGTATTAGTAAAAAATGACATTTCCTGTCGACTACAAGCAAAACACGCATCGCATCATATATGTAACTTATAATTAGCCTTCTCATATAAATTATTATATTTCTTCGCTTTCATTCATCCATGCTACCAGATAGTTCAAACCAGAAAAATATTCTGTTATTGCTGAGAGACTGCGCGTTCATATTCCTGCTACCAATTTCTGTCGACTAGGTTGCTGCAGTGATGCTGCTTTGCTGAGGACCTCTTTCGCTTTCAAACATTTTCTCTGATTGACGTGCCTGTGTATATTTTTAAGGTACCTACATGTTATGCTGCTGATATAAGATAACCGGTTTCATTTGAGCATGTTTATCCTACTCATATCATATTCACGGCTGTACTCACAATTTTACCTTTCTAATTCTAACCACACTCAACTCATTCAAATTCAATATTATTGAATGCGGTTATGCTTGTCATAAAACCCAAAATAATATTATGTAGGTGTCTGTGAAAATATATGCATACTTTTTTATCTGCATTTTTAATACGGATGATAATTTGTCTTGGGTGATCTGATCATCGCTGATTGAGCTCTGCAGTCAACGACTGGGTTTTTGGCTTTTATGTTTTTAGCAAGTTTGAAATGGATATTTGTAACACATTTGCATATTTGATGTTGCTGCTAAAATAAATATGGTAAAAATCCAGCATATTAGTATTATTTTTCTGCGTTGCTGGCAGAAAACTCTGTTCGAGTAAGGTTGTTGGGTACAAGCGAGTAGGCACAAAAATGAGTACTACAGATTTTCATTCTGTGAACTGATCTTGTAATATATAGAATTAGAATTCAATACATATTATGACAGCGGTTGATTTGATAAGCACTTGGTGTTTATTAAATGTGGTTTGGTATATCTAACACTTTTGGTTAGATAAAATATAAATTCCTACACGTCAGACACTACTCTAAAGGGTTGAATAGTGAAGAAGACCAAAAACATGACAATCATTTTTTTGTTTTCCGTTTCTATTTGGGAAATGTTTCTTTTTTGATTTACGAATAAAAATCATAGATATTATACATAATAAACATATGGCTGACGTGTAGCGTTTATGAATATACTACCTGCCTACAACAATAACCACAGATGAAGATAATAATAATTCTGCGGTAGTACTGTGTACATAAATTTTACACACTAATTACTGTTAATGGCAATGAAAATTACAATAAAATTGAATCATCAATATATTTCCTTTGATGTTCCCTAAAGCGAGGTATGATTATGATTAATTATCAGTGATTAATCAAAACCAGTATTTATAAAGCGTCAGACGAACTGAATCTATTTTTATTTCTGTCCTATATAAAAAGACGTTTTTCTATTCCACAAGTATTATGCATAAAATATGATGATAGCTTATTGGTTGAATCGAATTGAGTACGCATTCATATAGTAATAATATGTTCCCCTGTCTGCAACTGGCAATGAACATCTTTTTTATGAACCTACTTAATTCTTTACCAGCTCCGGTTCCTATTTCTATTCTTTACCTGTCTCCGGCTGTCTTATCTTCACTAAACCAACCATCATCATGCTGATCATGAGATGTCACTAGGTTAAATTATGTATTTAGAAAAAACCAGCTAATTAGCC
Organism: Coecobrya sp. COE2; assembly: GCA_027743765.1. Taxonomy (NCBI): domain Eukaryota; kingdom Metazoa; phylum Arthropoda; class Collembola; order Entomobryomorpha; family Entomobryidae; genus Coecobrya; species Coecobrya sp. COE2. The sequence continues at coordinate 2,914 of JAHZMV010001503.1, read as the reverse complement.
CTTTCCTTATTTTGAATCTGAATGGTTGTTGGCTGCTTTCTTTGAATGTTTACTGCTACTACTTTATTGTCTGCCTGCACATTACGTTAAAAGGAACTAACGCCGTTTGCATGCATGCATCCTCCTTTGAATTATTATTGTTTCTTCAGATTACGATTATGATTATCATCATCATATGATCACGATGGCCAGTAATTCAGAGAAAAGATCAGATCCTGGTTCATGATCATCATTCTACAAATGTTTCTAATGAATAAGAGTAGACACAACAGCGGGAGTAGTAGCGGTAGTAGTAGTAAATATGCTAGTAGCAGGCAATAATAATAATCATATTGATGCATGACTGAGCAATTATGAGAGGAAAACAAGTCTTGACTACTCTTTTGCTACTGAATGAAATAATGCTGCTGTTGTTTCATTTTGGCATTAATTTGCATCATCGCATGGCATGGTCATTTATTCGAACGAAGATGATCATCCTGGCATTGACGACTGCTAAGGCATTACACCCAATTTTTGCATGTAAAGAACATTCTTTTTCTTCTCGAAGAAAGGCGAAAGGGAGAATTAGAATATTGAACTCGAACAAGTGGATATATCAACGGATTTGATTAAAGCACAAGCACAGTAAAGAGGGAGCAGTAGTGGTGATCCTAATAGTTTACCTTTAAATGGGCTCCACAAAAATGAGTTCTTGGCAGAATACACATAATAGTAAGTAATACGCCTTGTTAAAACTACCCATTGTGTACATTTTATGTGTACAATTGCGTGTTATTGTTATGCAAGTGTATATACGTTATTTTATTCATCTGCTAACTGACTGAATGAGTCTGATTTGAAGTGGATTTGACCTTAGACCCTGTCCTCATATTTCTTATTAGTCATTCATATTCATATTTCGCTTTATATCATCTTCATATTTCTGATCATGCTCTTTAGCTTCCCTTTTCTTGGCAGGCATGCTGGTCCAATTGTTTGTTTGGGTGGATATGTACATTCATATAATATGCAACTTGCTAGTGAATTTTAATATTTTTGTCAGTACACCTGCCCATTTCACTCACTGTAATAATACCCGTGGTTATATATCTCTTTAAGCGGTACACATGGTTGTGGTATGTATGAGGCGCGATGTAAAATGGAACACAAAATTAAATGAAAGGGCTGAAGAAATTATTTACGTTTTTATTTAATGAAACCCATGATTAGGTTTACAAAGATGAATATGAAATACCTGCATACGTAATAAGAGACTCAATAAGATGGACATGCTGCGTAACGTAATGCACGCACGTTTTTGCTTATTTTGGTTCGATAAGATTAAAAAGTACATACAAATGTACATACGTGCAAATTATGACGGTTTATTTCGCTGCATTGTTTAAGATTTCATTATCGGCTGCGTGTGTTTATTGTACTCATTTTTGAACGGATTAGCATCAATGATTGACTTAAAGGTTTTGAGATGATAACGCGTTCAAATGTCTTATTGCGTGGACATCACCATCAACAAGCGTTCATCGTCTCGTAACTAAAGGCGCGTTAACCTTTTGCTGAATTCTCTTATTTAATCCAAACCAATCATTTTAATACGGGTGGAGAGGGAGGGATTGATATTTGTTTAAATTGAATTGATAGAATAAAAGAGATGAGCTGCTTGTCACGATTTTAAACTTCCACTTGACTTAGCTAACTCATCTCAAATTCCTCACTGTGGTACAGTCCAAATGAATGAATGGATGAATGAATGAGGTTTATTACTTGAGAACTTGGCCGAGCTGATGGTCTATCGTGTAATTGAGCAATGGTGTATGTTGAAAAGTTGAAAAATGGAATCTAGACAGACAGACAGACAGGTACGGAGGCACGTAATATATTTATGCGTGCAATCTGACGGCATCCTAGTCATAAATTATTAACATTCTAGTCATAAATGGAAGCTGAAAGAATTCTCTCCGGTGTAATTTTTACAATTTGAAAAAAGTAGAAACACACCTAAGTTTACTATTGTTCAAGAGGAATTTGAAAAGATGTACGTAACGACTATTATGATGTGAAATGGCGATTGTGCTTGAAATGTGAAATTATTTATATGACATGATGGCCTACGTAATATCCGGAACTTCTTGATAGAGATACCAACTTGTGCTAATATTTATTGAATTATTCTTTGAGCCAATTTTATAGAATGCATAATTAATACGTGACTAAAAGTTATTCAAACTACTTAAAAATAAATATGATGTAATTGTCGACAATGGAATTTTTGAAAATGAATGTTTATGATTTACTGTTTATAGGGAACACTTACATCACTATAAAATTCCTGACGGAGACGAAGAAGAAAGAAACGTGATAAATTATAGTTTCTTCTAACGAAGTAGACAAGAACAATGAGTGGATCAATACCACCAAACATTGCCGAGTTCCCAGATCACTACTTTCGAAATGATGACATTATCCGGCCTAAACCACGAAGGTAAGCGCAGTAAATTAAATTTTGCATAATCAAACGCTTTTTCACGTTTTGTCGGTATTCTCATATAAATTATGTCACTTTATGACATTTTAAAGATTCATTTCAGTTTCTGATAACATTTTCTCAGCATGAAATAGTATTGTTTATTGTAGGAAGAAACGTGAATAAGTTCATTAAAAAATATCCTCATCGACACGTTTTAAGTATTCAATACAAGTTTGTGTACGCAAAAGACTACAGACAAATATATTTTATAATGTTGTCACTTCATGTGTAAAAACAATGACACACACTCAGTTGTGAAATAAAACACGAGGACAATCTGGTCTTGCTCGTTTTTTCATTCAATCACGTCAATTTATCAAAGAAATGTAATAAAATTTGCAATTATGCTTTTGTGTGCTATGTTACCTGCGCACATAGAGCAATTAA
>JAHZMV010001502.1:0-19401 GCA_027743765.1 Coecobrya sp. COE2 | reverse complement strand
ACCGTTCATAGTGCCAAAACTTCGCCTTATAACAATGATATAGCTGTATTGTTCAATAATGTGATATGACTAATCCAAGTTTCATTATCATTGATAGGATACTATACCGACACCACCCAACGTAATAAAACTTGCCAAAATTAACAGTGTTTAACCTAAAATAGAAGTAACATTTAAATGCTTTTAAAGCAGTTGTACTTTCTTGTTTGATTTGAAATTTTTGATCAACTTGTTATTTAACATGTGGTGTTATATAATTAATTAGAAATTTAATTTTGAAATTATATTGGCTAACATCCGGTTTATAAAAATAAAACTACATATATATTACTGTTACACAACTATATAGATCGATTGTTAGAAGGTCAATTCGCGATATTTCGAACATACTAGACACTTATATTTGTTTTACGACCCTGAAAGTGAAAGCAAATTACTGATATCATTGAACTGATATTTACCAAAATGAAAATATTATATTACAAGCTTCTCGCAACTCTCACTAATAAATGAAAGGAATGTTGCAATTGAGATTGAGACTAACTATAATAAATTAACTGTTTCATAGTGTGCATTAAATAACATAATGTAACTTGTTTGAATGTGTAACAGCAGTTCCACAAAATCATGCTTGTTTTCTGAGTCATGGTCGGTAAGGAGAGATTTAACAATCAAAATTTGCTGCTAACTATTCCATCACTGATTATTATAGTATTTATGTAAAAAACAAGTATACAAGTATAGCCGCTTAGCCAGTTTGGCACTACTGTCGATTTTCCCTGTTATATGTTGCATACTTGTTTTTGAAAAGATTCAAGAATAGAATTTCTATTTTCACATAACCCAGAATAATATTTTACTACTGCATATCCAAAAGCTACATAATGAGGACGAATAGAATCTGTTTGAAATTGATTGGAACCGAAAATTGTATTGAAAACACATTTATGTCGAAAGCAAGTTAACGACTAGCGTTTACTACATATATTACTTCGCTACATGCAAACAATTTATTTGAATCATACTAATAATGACGGTATGCTATATATATCATAATGTGTAACTTTGTTAGCAGAATTGAAGTACGTACTTAAAATTCGTAACAAACAAGTACGACTATCAACATCTCGGAACAATGAATCTCACATAGAAGGAATGCAGCATGTTTGTTTTAAACGGAATAATTTCTTTCATCTTTTCCCTTTAATGTCTGCTTGTTGTTACAGACAGATCTTTGATGAAAAGCCTGTGACATGTGACTGTAACAAAATCGAATCGATGGGGTAAGCTGAAATCAAAATCCAATTGTTTTGGGTCCTTTTATATATGTACTCTTTTCAGAAACCAAAGAGTTTCAAAATCTTTTTGAGTTGCAAGAGAAGAAAGGTCGTTTAGAAAGGGATCAACTGAACTTTGTACCTCGGCAGAAGACAAGCATTTGTCGTTGTTATGTTTCTCGCGCAAAATCATTTGTCGGTGTAGGTATCTAGGCAGACGATATGTTGTTTCTCAGACCGCGCCTACATTTACTTACATACATTTTACTTATTAACTTAAGGCGCGCCTTGTAGTCTACATTGGCTGCACTTCTCATCTCCAACACAAAATTGTATTGGAGATGGTTGCAGCGGGAAGCAACGGGCCAATGTCAATTGCCGAAGTACAAAGTTCAAATCAACCTATTTTATGGCTATTTTTAGCTGCAAATTTAAACTGGACTTCGCAATTCTTTCTTGAGGACCCACTGTACATCCATCCATATATGTATTTAGTAATTGAAAGCAAACTCAAAATGTTTGGACTTTGGACAATGACAGCAAGTTTCTGTGCGATCTGACTCAAAATTGTATTGGAGATGGTTGCAGCGGGAAACAACTGGTCAATGTCAATTGCCGAGGTACAAAGTTCAAATAAACCTTTTTTATGGCTATTTTTAGCTGCAAATTGAACTGGACTTCGCAATTCTTTCTTGAGGACCTACTGTACATCCATCCATATATGTATTTAGTAATTGAAAGCAAACTCAAAATGTTTGGACTCTGGACTCTGGACAATGACAGCAAGTTTCTGTGCGATCTGATTTCACAATCACAACCCTAAAAAGAAAAATATAAACGGATCGAGGTAAAAATGTCTCCAAATTACTATCGTGTCCCGTCCCACTCTAGAAACTAGCTGTTTTATTTTATCGTTTATTTGAAACAAAATTAGGTCCTCCTTCCTGTCAAAATTGGTGTTTATTGAAAAGAATCAATAAATACAAATAATTCATACTAACAAATCCCATAATTATTAGTTGGATAATGCAAGACTATTAAAGACGACACATAATATGCAATATACACTGNAAATTACTATCGTGTCCCGTCCCACTCTAGAAACTAGCTGTTTTATTTTATCGTTTATTTGAAACAAAATTAGGTCCTCCTTCCTGTCAAAATTGGTGTTTATTGAAAAGAATCAATAAATACAAATAATTCATACTAACAAATCCCATAATTATTAGTTGGATAATGCAAGACTATTAAAGACGACACATAATATGCAATATACACTGACAGCATGCTTTTATTCCAGTGGATAATTGTAGCACTGAATTTTTTTTACCTATTGCGTGCTTTCCTGTTCTATTTTTGTACGCTCTCACTAATTGTTTTGTAAGGTATTAATATGGTAATAATAATATGGTATGTGCCATTTTTTTCTACTACGGGGTTTTTAAACCCAGGCGGCCAAGAAAGTTTTATCATTGAAGATACATATATGAGCCTTATCATTTGTATGAACTCGTTTTTAGTAGATATATGTATGAACAGTAGAGTAGAATTGACAATAGAATAGTTTACTAAAATACAAATATTGAATGCTACAGCAAACAAAAGTAGTAAAAACGGAAAAATAATTTCCTATGTATTTCTTTACATTCTGTTTCATTTAACTTTTAAGCCTGGGCACATAGACACAACACCATGCTGCTTAATACACATGAATATGAATTCGCAGTTGATGGAGTATGATTTTGGTATAGTTTCCGCTTTTTTAACAAAGCAACAAACAAGCAAGTCATAATAAACAGCAGCTGCGCTACCAGTCTGCATAATAAACATAAAGACATTTTCTAAACTCCCTAATAAAGTAGTAGGCAACTCGTCGCGCTCCGAAGCTTATTAATTATTGCTTAAATGCTACTGACTCATTTTCACTTAATATGTTTGCTCTCAGTCTGATTTTTCCCAATCGATTTATCCTTAAAAACTTTGCTACCCGCTTTCCTTGTGACCTCATCGAATTTGGCACCCGAATCCTTAACAATTAGTATGCATGCTGTAGTGCCTTTTCTCTCACAATATCTTCTCTTTTTCGTCTCAAGCTGAGTCATAAAAATATAAACATATTTTGACCTCTTTTCCTTTAATCTCTTTTCTTTTAGCATATTTGACTCAGTGTCAGTCGGTACTATAATTAAGCACACCAACACTTTTCCTTTAACAAGTCTGCTATCTGAAAATCTAATAAATACATGCATATTTTAGATATGTTTTACTTTAATCCACCTCTGCGAATCCACTGTAGACGAAAAATCTCGTCCTGTACGAGCACCATTTCCTCCACTGTAATAATTATGACTGCCTCGTTTTTATTTACAATCCTCATTAATTTTCTCAGTGACAACGACAACTATTGTGCAAATGAACTGAGTTGGTAATCAGAGCCAAGTTGCTCGCCCATTTCTATATTTGGTTTGAATATTGTAGTATACCGTTTACACACTCAACAAGCATGCATCAAAGGTTCATGGATCCTCATTTGTCATTTTAGCTCTACATGGTTTAACAAGACTTTAAAAAGAAATGTATTTATGTTCCTATCCGACAACTCATTTGTTGGCTATCTTGAAACGATAATCATCCGTAAATGAACTCTCCAGAATAAGCCATATCATAAGCTGGGTTACGGTAAGGCAAATCCATTCTTTGATTTGACCCTCATTATCATCATACCACCAGTTAGTTAATGACGATGGCGTTTTTGATGAAAGCTTATTAGTTATTATGATGATCATCAGAAGAACTCACGAAAATATTCATTACAGATAGATATCGGTCTTTTACCTTTTCCCATCTCCCTCCCCCTTTTCCTTCTCGTCGCGCACATGCATACCTAAGTTGTTGTTAAATACTTTTCTGAACGATATCGTGGCCTGGTTCATGATTCATATGAAAATATACATGCTTTGTGTATGATTGGGTGAGTAGACGTATTGCAGAGCTGGTATCATTTTCATATTAATAATCTGGAAATCACGTCATAGTAGCAGCTGTACTTATACTTTGTACTCCATATAATCACACCGCTCCACACTACTCTATTTCTCTGACTAAATTCCCCAAGCATTAACACCACCAGCTCAACTCATATTTCCGATCTGGTTGCTAATGAGAAAGGAACAGCTTAAGAGAATGTGCTTTGTTGGATGATGACGATGACAGTAGTGGCATGGGTTTGCTTATAGGGTTTGAACAAAGAGAAAGTAAGCGAAACAAACATATTACAAAATAATGATAAGTACAACAAAACGAAAATCCAGCATCAAAACGTCTACTGGCAAGCGAAAAGAACCCTTTTCTTTTCTCTTGTTCGGAATCTCTGCCATGCTCGGTCTCTGCGCTCATTAAGCTTAAGCCGTTCAGTGGAGGCCGGAGGAAGAGGAAGAACATGGGAAACACATTGATATTATATAGACTAGACCAAAACTAACTACAGTAACTAACCGAGAAATGAGCTCAAAACGAAATCTCATCTTGGAGATCATGAAGGAACAGAGAAAACTGAACATTGAGTAAAACATAATAGCACAGAGTACGCAGCAGCTTTACATTATTATGTTTTCTTACTTTCCACCGCGTTCCCATCATACAGACAACCTATATAGTTCTATTGGACTGTATTACACAACTGTTTTTATTTTCTTGTCAGCATGATCATCAAAAGTAACAGCAGTAGAAGCAAAAACATCAGATTTCAACCGTGCCATGACATAATGCAGAAGGTTGTGCCGCTGTGTGTGTATTTTGATTCTGTTTCTCTTTTCCATTCGTTTGTCCCAAACTACACAACCCTGTTATAATCCTGCTTCTCTAATGCTTTCTTTTTCTTTTGGCTCACAATTTTCCCCGAGCAATTTTCACAAATGCACACTTAAAAGGATGCCAGAAACGATTCCATTTGTGCTACTCTCGCACTCCTCCTTCCTTGTTTTGCAATTGCCCTTTCTAATAAAACTAATGAAACGTTAAAGTTAAAATCTTAAAATCACTTAAAATCAGCAAACTCATCGTCAACAGAGTTGAATACAGTTCATTTTCCATTTCGCTTCCATTTTCTGTGCATTTTATGCTTAGGCATGCCCCAATAGACATTAACATGAACATTTTTATTAACATGTAATCCCAAAAAGCGTCTGTACTCTTTGAATATCTACATTCTATTTCTTTTCCTGACCAAGCTGATTTGGCCAAAAGAGGTCATGGCAGACTGCCTTATGTGTAATTTTATTTTCTGATAGTATCAACTACAGCTTTTTAAAGAAAGTCATTTTCAGAAATTTCATCAAAATGCAGTATCTTTTACCCCACCAAAAGAATTGTATTTGTCTTCCGCCTATTTCATAATATTCATATTATATTTATGTAACGTAGTGAGTACGTGGTAAAATGAAAATGCATGAGTTTGCGACAGCAGCGGAGCATCTTAGGAAATGTAGAAAGGAAAGATGTAGAGTTACTTTAGTGGGCGTGTGTCAAGCCAACTGCTGAAAAAGAGCGTAGGTACTATTCATTTCTAAATCGAAGTAAAGGACACAAGTTAAGCGAATATTGTGCTCATATTCTTCTTATTTGCATGTCCCATTTTTTTATTCATGGAAATGGAAAGTTGCACAGATGGATGCAGCGAGCATAAAAATGGAAAAGGAAGCTGCTGCTATTGGTGGCGCTGGAGGAAGGGTGACGATGGGATACTGTATAAAATGCAGGAAAAAATAATTCAATGCATGAATGCTCAATATTTTCCAGTGAGAAATTCACAACCCACTCATGAATGATCATATTTATAGAAAGGGGAAGGAATGGATGGGATGGATACCGAGTGAGTGAGTGAGCCGTGGCGAAGTGGTGAGAGTGAAAATACAATGTACATGGTTGAATACTCACTATATTCCCTATGGCTTTTGTGGTGGTATGTGATAGACATTACGAAACGAAGATATTTTATGCTTGGTTAACTCTATATAGCCATCCATAGCCAAAGTAATAGTCCCACAACACTTACTGTAAGCGATCGAACCGAGGAACGTGAATTTTAAAAGAGGAGTGGACGCGTAAATTATTCTGGAAGCGTTACGATATCTGATTTGCGCTGCTGCTGATGCCCATTTTGGATTTGGCATCTTTGAGCTATTATACTTATATCCCATGATGATGATGCAATCAGAGATTAAGTGGGGGAAAGCAAAAGATACATGGATAATATTGGGGTAGGATATGGGTCTATTGAGTCTTGAAACTGTTTAGTAGTTTGTTGGCGTTGGGTCATAGTAAGTAACCTAATAGAAAGTAGAAAATCGCCCAACTATATTTATACTCGCATTTCACCAGAATATAAATAAGTGGTTAGTACATTTACATTATTGATTGTTGATGATATGCTTACTTTTTTGTTAGCATTTATCCGTATCAAGAAATCAGTGATACCTAAAAAGCCAATAATTATAAATGGAGTGAGTGAGCATCAGTTAAACACATGATGGTTGAACGACCAGTTATTGGACTTTGCCATCAATCTGTGTTTGCATAATTCAATAGTAGAATTTGTTGTTCAGTTCACGTATATTTTTCGGTGTATCTCAAGAAATGTTGAACGCAAGACTAGTACTAGGGTGGCAGATGTAATAAGCTACATTATGTGTACCTTAGAATGCAAGGTAAAATAAATATTAGGGTTGATGCATTGTCCTGTTTATTATAAATATAAATGTTTGTTTGTAGTTATAAAGTATTGTATTCTGTTATATGTTCATATCCTATCAGCAAAACTAACCGTTGAATAAAATGATGATTTTATTGTTTACTTTGTTTTCTAATTGTCATTGGACAGTTAGAGGTCAAACCAGCCAATCGATTGTAATTAGCGTGATATAAGGCAAATTAATCGGGATCACGCGTGTCCTCTGTGAACAATCTAATTGCTAACGAGTCCAAAAAGAGGAGTGTCCATGTCGACTTACAGAAGGACAAGGGCAAAAATAGAAAAATTCGTGAAACTGTACTTTCTTTCTCGCACTCATTACTCACTCATGTACTTTATATTAATATTTTATAAATACATTCCAAGCACAAAGCACTAGGTTCGTTACCAGTCTTTATTCCACACTAGCATAAATAACTAATTTGGCTGAAAATACTCTGCTAATTTAATGTTTTTTGCCATGAAAAATATAACAAAATATTTTACCATTTTATTACATCAGTAAATCATTTGACAAAACTGTGATAAATTGTTTGCGTCAAAAGCAAAATTGATGCTACAATGACAAGCCTCATAAAGAAAGAAACAACTTGCGACTATATTCCATGTTCATTTAAAACATTTTCTCTATTTACAACGGAAGACTAAACAAAATATGTCATAGTTAACAATATGTTAAATATGTCATGTCATGTTCACGCTTTATGTTTATTTATTCAATATTATATTTTTTCAATTTACCGTACTAGACTTTCAGCCCTAAAAGTTTCGAGGAAAAAGGAAGTGTAGTGAACTTTAGTAGTAAAAAGAGTACTCTGCTTCGCACATGTACCTAAGCGTATATACGCACAACGCTCAGTCAGACCATCACGTTCGCTGGGTACGCTGTAAATTGTAAGTGTATCGAAGTACGAAAAACCGTAAAAGCAAACATGTCAATGTGTCGTTCTCAGTTTTAGAATGGCTGCTATATATAGTGGGAATATAATTTTTATCCTAGCTCCTATAATATTCATGGAAGCTTTTATAGCATTTATTGAGTTTTTCCGTTTTGTCCATCACCATTAAACAGTATATACATATCTCTGTGTTTAATAAGCTGATGACGATACGATGACAAACCCCAGAAACAGTATTAGGTAACTGCTTATCAAATGCTCATTTTTAGCAATAAATATTCATATTGGTTAGACTTTGTATGCGTGTATAAACTTGTTTGGTATACATACATAGGTAGGTAGATAATAATTGAAAAGCAAGTAATATATATTGCATAAGATTTTGAAAGCATTTTTGCTTCCATTCTTCCACATTTTCCACATGGGTTGTTACCAATTTCGTTGATCAATATAAACTAAAGGTAACATTTAGTTGGTATGTATTTATACATAATATTGGAGTATAAACTATGAAAAGAACACCGATGACATGGACAACTTTTGGTCAGCTTAAAACAAGAACATACACGCCGATTTCTACTTTGCATTTTATAGAATATGCGACATGCGGCAGCGACACATATTTCATGAAAATTGCAACAACAGAATAACGGTAGTGTTACACAGTGTGTTTAGCTGTCGTTCTTTTCACATGACATTTTCTACATTCCCCACAACTCTATATCACCGTTGTTTACATTGTTTGGCAAAATGAAGTAGTAAAGGCGTAAGTAAATAAGTAAATAAAACAACCAGAGAGAAATGAGAAAAGCCAAAAAGAGTGAGAGACCAGTGGAAAGTGGGAGAGACAGACAGGAAAAATGTATACATATCCATGAACATGTATATAAGATGAGATTACTTGTTTGTTGTTGTTGTCTATTTCTGCAAATGTTCTTTTGGAAAAAGGAAAAGGCGATGATGGTAAAAATAGCAACTGTGTACTGTATTCATATCAAGCGGACGTAATATCCACGTATATATTCATAAGAAAACAGGTATATGTTGAAGTATTTTGGGTAAATAGGGAGTGCATAATCTCGGTCACTATCTGCATATATGTTTACTCATGTCGGTGATGATTATGATAGTACCATCATCTTATCACGCCACATGCATTATGTATGCCGGTACTTACTTTGGTACACCCGTAAATACGGCCAGTAGAAAGTAGTGTGGAATGGAATTACGTTAGGACAACAATAACAAGAATAACACCAACATGATGATCATGATGAGTAAAGCATCTAAGCAGTAGAGTGGCAAAGAGATCTGTTTGCTGTCTGTTTTGGAATACTTTTCAAGGAAATGGCATTGCCCGCAATAACATAGATGTAGTAACACAATTTTTTTAGACTGACTTGGATTTGGAGTTTGATGCTGTTGTGACGCTGTATGATGTTGTGTAGTAAATAGTGGACTGACTACACTACAGACTTATTTCGTATTCACTTCACTCCTTTCCCCACTTTCTCTTTTGCTTACAGAGAGATAGAGAGAGACCCACAGAAGGATCCACAGCACCCATGCACAAGCAAAACAACTATAATTTGGTCTCTATTGACTTGACATACATTTTTCGTGCAAGCCTTCCACAGGGAAGTCAAAGCATCAACAACAGCAAGAAAATGGAACGCCAAATGAACAGGCATTCCAGATTTTTCTTTTCGCTTGAAACAAAGACACCAAATGATCACGGTTGTGTGGTTGCCGTAATAGCAAAACAACTTTGAGGGAAAACGGCACTGATACGTGCTTGTTACATGGTGCTGGATGTGGAACACAAAATATTTGAAATCAGTTTAGATTAAAGCTTAGATATTTTGTATTTTAAAAGTCGGATTTAGAAAGAAAGTCTAAAGTGAAAATTTGTAGAATTTTAACCAGCACAAACTGAGTATACCTTAAGTATTTGGTAGTGCGTTGTCTAGATTGGGCTCGTATGTATTCTTAATGGACACATATATTCGATTTATAGTGCTGACAGCTACGCGGTTTCATGTTTGAACATACTTCCTGCACAGGATCGTGAATGATTCAGATTTGTTCAATCACAGAAAGGATTCTTGCCCTAGCGATGTTTGGATATGGACTACAATTTCACATGTAGACACTCATACGCATGTACAACCTGTATGTGCCATTGTCAATGAGCTTTTCATGGGAAATCTTTTGCTATGTTACCAATTTGTTCCACTGTATAGATCCTCCAATATTATGCTTATAACTGGCCACTTTCACATGTTCAGGTACTGCAGTGTAGCCCCAAACATGTTACTTTCTTGGTGCTTACGTAACGCATAGCGTAAGAGTGAAAAGTCAATTCTTTTTAAAGAATTTGTTTTAAAAAGGAGATTGATTACTGTTCTGCGTCAAGATGGGCACCAGGGGTCCATCCTGATGAACCAGAAATGACTCTTTGGCAATTTATTTTAAGAGTAAAAAGGAGTACGTGGAAGAAGCTTAGTCTAAAGAAACTGCTGGTTTTGGTATTACTCTAAAATGGAAACCTGGTATAAATTGGTTAAAAGAAGGATGGGAACGTTACAAAGCAAACTTTCCATTAAGGATTTTGACCTAACGTATACCTACAAATATGTACATTATATAACATGTCTTTGCCCAATGTGATATACGATGATGAAAGTAAAATGTCTTCTTGGTCACGCTTCTTAGGCATGTTAGTCACGGCTGTGAAAATGAGTTTTTCGGGTTTCCGTCCATAAGTTTGGCTAAAAAAAGAAAGTCTTGGACATTTTGTATGCTCATCAGTCATCATCATCAGTCTGACATCATTGGTCAGCACTATTTATGCATGACAGCTTGCTCTCTCATTCTCAAGTAGATGTGGGAATCAACACATATCCTGACGAAAAAAATACTCTACTTTCACTGATTAACCTGCTGACACGTATTGGCCTATTTGGAGAAATGTTAAAATATAATGAATATCCAGCAAGAAGTGAAAGCTGAAGAATAATGAAAACTCGGAATGTTTGGTCGCAAAATCTAGCCATTTGATCTCCCATCGTTGTGATAATAGGTGTATTTTCTAATTCATTCTTCACGCGAGAATTGTGTATTTATGGTTTGTTAGATTAAAGTCATGTTATTAACATTAAAGAAGGGGTTTTATATGCATCTAAATATGTTAGATATCTAGCTATGTTCTTATATGTTAAGCAATAATATATATTGAACCATTTATTATATCTGATGTATGTACCTTGTGCATACTTTATGTACTTTTCCTTGCAGTAATTACTTTTCACTCCTCTGCTAAAGGGAATTTTATTTGCTGACTTACGGTTGACCGAGCCCTCATTGTACTGTCACCTCTGGCACGTGTAAGCCAACGGCTATCAAGGTACATAATAACCTTGCATTCACTCTCAAGGAATGAATGAATAATGCAAACAGTTCAAACAAAATGGTGACAAATTAATTTGCACGGGTAATTTAGCACTTTGATGTTGCTTTGTCCTCCAGCAGCACAAAAGCACGTACAGGTACGTATACTTCCACTGCAATGCACATTTTAAAAGTATTTTCTATGCTTTCAAAAATGTGTTCCATTTAAATAAATGACATGACCAAAAGAAAATAGAGCAGTTAGGTTTAAAATTATTTCCTATTAAGACATTAAGACATAATGACAGCCTTGTACCATAAATACTATCTCGTCAGTTTACTCATAACCTCGCGCAATAATATTACATTGTGAGTGAAAGCCATTGTAACGAGAAACTCTTTCTATCGATACGCCCTATTGTAAAGTATACAATGGCATACTTGGCATTATACAATAGCTTTTATCTATACTCGCAGGATGTTATATCAACGTCAAACCAGGAATGCTCGTGTTTGTTGCACGGTAGCTTATCTTAAGGAATGATTGTGGTTTCGTTTTCGTTTGTCCTTTGGAATCATTTACCTTCCAATTTTGTACAAGTGTAACTTCATATTCCTTTTCACAGAGTTTACACCGTTGTTTTGTAAGAAAAATCGTTATTCTAATATAGTTACTGTTTATTCGCTACCGCCGTTTTGAACTTTCCGGTTTTGCGCATTTTTTCGTGGCAATAATTGTTATTGAAATAACATAACTAGAACATCGTGATCGTGCTCATGTAACCGATTGTGTAAGATAATTTATTACGTTATAGTCATCATAATATATACAGGAACAATGGCCCCTTTTTGGAATTTGGTCCACCAGTGACAACATACAGCTAATAATTTCTTCACCTCACTGATAATGTATGTTTCAAAGTATACTGGTCAAATGTTGCAAACTTCATTTCCAGTATGTAATAATTGCATGCAAATAAATTCGGTCCTGTTCGCCAATGTCTGCTTATTAGTAGCATAATTGTGCATCCTATTGCTGCACTTATTCGATTACTCAAAGTAGAAAAGTGTAGAGAAAAGACAACGAAGCATACAACAAAACTATTAACCTATTACCTGTGATGTACTACATTCCATGCATGACTGGCACCATAATAACGCGCAAATTGCTTTAGAAGGACAAGCGAGTTGATACTAAATTACGTTTGCTCCGACATAACCAGCAGAAATTACCTAATTTACTTTCACAATTTCGCCAACAATCATATATTACCTGCATATTTATGTCACTTACCCTTACAATAAAATGTTTCAATAAATGTCAGTAGAACTGTTCCGTACTACTAACGAGATGTAAATAGCCCATAATTTTGTTGCTCTCTGAATAAATAAACGTGCATCATATTCACCTGCTTATCGTGTAGCACACATTGGTCATTCTTTCGCCAGTTCGAGAAGACATTCCAAATTATAACTGTGAAAGAAAGATTGGCCATCATTTACAAAACATGTTGGGTTTTTGGTTAAAAAGAAAATAATCTTATCAATATCATTCTTCCCAGACCTTGGACATACTTACGGTGATAGTTATTCAGGTGTTTACTCAGAAAATTGCCAACTCAAATGTCGACTTCATTTTTGGTTATTTATTTGCCATTGTCAAAAATCACCATTATGCTTATAATTAGGACAGCTGACAAGACTAATAACATTCTGATATATCATCTCTATCATCATCACCGATCACGTGAATATTTGAATAATGCTCTTGTTCACCCAACCCGTAGTATCGTCACCGTCAATACACTTTCATTCATTTCATATGGTAGGTATATGGATTTAATGACATGATTAAATTACAAGGTGCTTTTTATCAGGCTAATTTTCTTCTACTTCGTAACGTAACGAAAAGAAGTGGAAATGAAAGGCGGAATGAATATGCCAATGCCACTTTTGAGCGAATGCAATTTATCTGTATGTTATCTAAGTTATATAAACATGTAATATCCATAAGGTTTCATATAAACTTACCAAAGGAAAGCAGGAAGTAAGATTAGTAAACCACAAGACAAGGCGAGTTTCGCAAGAAAGACTGTTCTAGTTCTGATGTTCGGGTACAGTAGCAGCTCACAGGGAAAAATAGCAACGTAGTCCGATGAGAGGACTGACTTGTTCTCGTTCTTTTTCCTCCCTTCTCTTCTTTCTTTGTACGACTAAAATAACCGATGAAGAACAAACCACTTTCTCTTTGCTTACTATGATGTGTCTTTGCCTGGTTCAAATTCTGTGCTCATCATCTGATACATTTTTATGTGACTTTTTGATACTTCTATCGCGATTGTATAGATACGTCTTTTTTTAAAAAAAAAAATAAGATGAACCCTTGCACTTTTCTTAATAACGACCTATAATATACTGTAGGTAGTTGAGTGGTTTTTATATTTATAAAGCCATACTTTTGGTTTGTGATCTTCTTGTGTGATGTGACCGTTTTTCTCCGCACTCTATTTCGTATTCCAAGTTTGTTTTACACGTTCACTGTTGGCGGTGGTAGAACGGTGGCAGCAGCTATGAAGGTGCACTACAAACACACGTGTGTGAGTCATGCAGACATGTACCTCTTTTTTTGTTTTTTTCACGTCTTTTTTTCTTTTCTCTCTTTTTCTTTCTCACTTAACTCTTATTCTGACTGATGAACTTATTGCCTGTCCAAATCCATAGAGCATTGGTACAAATCACCCTTTAATTTATTGGTAAATGCACATAAAAATAGGAAATAATGTGGTTTATGTATTACAGTTAATATTCTTTAGGCATCTATTCACCGTATATCATGAACATAAGCACAAGTACAATGTTTTCAGTTTTCTGCACGAGAAGGAAAAAATTACTATGTAATTTCCTTTTTTTACAACCTGTCATTCAAACAAAGGTCACGCTTTTTCTGAACAAAAAATGTACACGAAAAAATTGTTCATTTTGTTCCTCCTCTGCTTCTATTATATTATTCCATTAGCTACTCATAGAACACTGTTACCCTCAATGAACCTCTATGAAGAGAAGGTACAGTACAGAGAGCAAAGAGCACACATATATATGTATACCACCGGGGTATTTACTGCTACTGGTAATTTGACATGTATTTTTTATTACCATTAGGGCTATTTCACCTTCATAGACAGCAGGTAAGGTAGTCAAGGTTTGGTGTAGTCACTGGGATTTTTTTTCTACATTTTTTTCAAGATAAGACAAATAAGCTAGAAGGAAAAGAAGACTCTTTTATGACCCTTTATTTTATTATTTTCTGGTGCAGTATCAAAGTAGACAGAGAGAAAAAATAATATGATGATTATTATTGTTACGATTATTATAGTGAACTTACGATAACAACAAGTACAACAAGATTCACTATCGCTGCCTGAGCCGCCAAATCACACACACGTACACACTGTTCTGATTTTTATTATGGAGCAGCGGCAGATGCTTTCTTACTGATTTCTTCTGATACAAAAAAGAAAGCAGAAACGAGTAGAAAAACACATGGAAAATCTATTACAAACTTTCCCAGACAAGTTAGTAAATTTGGTGTATCAGAAATAGCAAGTTTTGGTGTGTACCTTAAGACCTGTCTGCTTCTTTCTTATTTTCTGACAGGGAAGTACGTAAAAATGTATATTTTTATGTTTCTTTACGATATGATTGTGTTCGTCGTTCACTAACTTACATAAATCCTGTTATGTAGTGGGTTTGTAGTGTAAAGTACAGCACAAAAACCTACAATATTTGATACTTTTTTTCTTTACTCCACTTTTTACAAGTCACTTTGGTTTTGGTTCAATTCATTTTTTGCACAAAAAATGGCAAAAAACCGCAACAGCAGCTTTCTCTACGGAAGATAGACTCACGTAATAAAAACTGGTTATTGTACTCGAACGTATTGTATTATTGTATACTTTTCACTGAATACTAATATGTACATAACGTGATTTTGTGCCGTTTTTATGCTCCTTGAGCTTTGTATGTGTCTCACTTTTCCAGTTTCCGTACTTTCCGTTCAAATAACTAGCGCGTTTCATGCATGCATGCATGTAAATAGAAGAAAGTGGTACCGGTAATGATAGGATTCGTTTTTTATTCCTTCCACGTCCTGTCTTACGTACGTTATGCAGTACCTATATTACTCCAACGTACTTATTATTATGTACATAAATATTATAGATTTACCTAACTACGTAATATAACAACTAACTAGAGACATAAAAGTGAACAAGAGAAAAAAAGTATTTTGTTCGTTTGCTACTGCTTGCTGTGCGGTTTAGTTTCTTATTCCGTGGTTTGGTATATAGACCGGTCGTTGTTGAATTGGTTGTAGTGATAATGTTGTATGAAGTAGACGTTTGCCTGCCCAGAAAGAAATCTTAACTTTCTCCGCAATTCGCACACACTGTTCTCTGTTCACACACACATTGACACAGAAAAAAAGAAATTTCAGCCCCACCACACAAACGACAAGAAGGAAGAAGAAATCAGTGGGAAGAATGGAATTGCAAAAATAAGAAAGTGGAACGAATGAATGTGAATAGTTTGAAGGAGTTTATGAGGAAGAAGAGAAAGTAAAGTCGATTTTTTTCTTGTATTGAAGGATAGGTGTATGGATATTTCTTGAACGCCCTAAACAAATGTACGCAGCTGGGTTGGCTTTCACATAAATAGCCTTTTTATTGAGTGTTGGCTCCTTGAACTATAACTTTGTGTGTCGGTCGGTTAGGTTAATGCTACCGTATGTTCAATACACGCAGCAAGGCTGACTAGCCGATTTATGTTGAAGGTATTTGATTATAGTATTTTGTAGAGACTCTTTGATTTTTTTGTGGCGAGCTATTGTTACCGTTGTTTTGATGAGGATGATAATGATGATGACGATGTTGCTTATGGTGTATAGTTATTTAGCTGCAAGTTTCTTTCAAGGTTTGTTTTTTCTCGGCCGGAGAAAGAAAAAAATTACATGTATTACTGTTGATGACGGCCGATGAAGAAGGTAGGCAGGTGGTTATTATTTCTTTTGGTTTTTACAGATAGCCAACTGTTATGGCTGTTGCTGTAGTGGGATAGTATGGAATGTAGTATTGATACCAATCCAATACGGATGCGAGTTTTCTGACAAAAAACAACGTAACATAATCAAAATAGCACACCAGAAAATAGTGGATTTGTTTATTTTTTGTTTGATATGTCATAACATTTATATGTTTTCTAAATAAATAAGCAAGGACACGCAATTATGTATGTTTGCTTATGACTACACTTAAAATACATAAACAACTAATAAATATGTACTATTGGATAACATCTACTATTTCATTGCAGGAGAAGCTTGATTATATAGATATTGTTAGCAATTAGCCTATCGTATTTATTTGGCCAATTACGTCAAGGGTTATATAATATTTATATTATCTAAAAGAGTAGGTATTACAACTTGCAATTTGTAAGTCAGCTACATTTTTAAGGCATGTATTCATCAAATTAATTTAATAAAATTTTAAAATGGCAAACTTTGGAAACCAAATCACCAAAAGCAAATATTTTAAAACCTTAGAACATTAGTACATTGCCAGGAAAAAGATTCTCATTCAGGAATCAATAGAGCTTCCCTCTATATTACGCGCTCACTGACTGTACATAACTTTCTTCCCACTTGTGCTTTCACTTGAGTGATTTTTCTACCCGTCCATCCAGAAAAGATGAGGAGATGCGATTGTTGAAGGGCTAAAGGAAACATAAGTCCTCTTTCTCTGTATGACTGACTGTTAATATAGCATTCAAGAAACATTTTTCACATACAATATATTCTTCTCACTCGTTTAGTTCACTTGTATCTGAATGACTGACTAACTGGCTGCATTCTGAAATTTGCTGAGATACATAGCATACTAAATGGAATAAATTTTTTGCGTAGTTTAGAAAAAATTTAGACCGGTAAGATATATTGTATGGTATGTAATGCACCAACCTACACATAAATAGTAGGAGTAGGGACGGGTAAGTCAGATCTTGAGATCAGAAAACACTATTTTATTCTCCAGCCCGCACTACATTACACTTCAGTCATAAATCCTTTCCTTTCACTCTTCATTCTTTACCACCGCCACGGCCGGCGTAAACGCTTCTGATTTTTTGCTGCTGCCGTTTGTGCCACTGCAGGCTGTAATATGTAGGAAATAGACGGGAGAAAAAAATAGTACGATCATAATGAATACAAGTGAATTTTACATCGCTATGCTGCAAGTGTTTCATCCTGATTTGCTGGAAAGTGTCTATAATAAATATATTCCTCCTCTATCGCTGTTATAACGGATCATATAAAAGTATATGTTTACACATATACATATCTACCACTAGTATAATAGATAAATGTAATTTTGTACATCTGCACTTATCCTAGCCAAGTTAAGTTTTAAGACAGTTCTATGCCAGGCCATCATCCCAGCCAAGAAATAAAGTGACTGCCTCCGCTACTACTTGTACTGTGTAAAGGGTGCTTGCTTGTTGGATTGATAGATCTAAATCCAACTTAGGAAGAAATACTTTCCTTGTCTGCTTGTCCGTTTCCCGTTTCGTTTTCGTGGTACTCGCCGACGAAGCAGCATTAAATACAGCAGGAGAAGAGAGAGAGAGAACAAAAGCGAACAAATAATCCAAATAGCTGAACCATTGCAATTGTACTTTTTCTAACTCTTCCGTGCTGCTTTTATTTCATTTTCTGTGGTTTCCTTACTAGACATTGTACATTTTATAAGGAACTCGGGATAATGATACTAGTCTACCAACAGCATTAAACAAGTTCAATTCCACATGGGAAGCATGAAAGGCGATGAAAAGCCAACGCCAAGTGAAGTTATACCGTATGAGGAGAAGACCCTACCGAATTCAGTAGGCAGCATGTGCTTCAACACACAAATTCTGCTTTCGCTGTGATAGCCAAAAAAATCCGCAATATATATGTATTCCATTTTCTTTCCGCACACTTTGTAAAAAAAACTGTTTCAACTTACCGACATCAACGAACCAAACGAAGCAAGCAATAAAAAAGGGAAGTAAAAAACGAGAAAAAAACGGATTCCGGATAATATACACTTTCTACTGGGCAAGTAATTTTTTGCGTGTTTCTTCTGGGTTTGCATAAAAAGGTTAAGTAAGAACGGAAAGAACAAAGCGTAGGAATATTTTTCAACTTGTGATAGAACAATAGCGAGGGAGAGAGAATCGAACAAGGAAGCACGCATTAGATGTAGAGAATGAGAGTGCATGTCTAATAATACATAGTAGTACTTTAATGGCTAAAAATGGTATCTGCTGGAGCAAACCATCAGCAGCATATTGAAGCTCCGTCTGTTGCTTAAGTATTTTCTGAAGTACCGAGTGTATTACGATTTTAGTACAACAACAAGTGTTGCTATTATCGTGTCACTCACTTCATGAATGCAGCACTAATGCGTTATACACTCGAACGAATATAAGCAAGACGACGGGACTGGAGAGAAGTAAATGTTACAATTTGATTTTTATTTATTCAGTGGGCAATAAAAAGCGCAGTGATTTTTCCAATTTGCAACAAAAGATAATATTATCGTATCATCCTCCTTTCTTTCTTTTCCCCTGTCATCCCATCCTTTTTATCTGTCTTCACGTTCACAATCCGCTTTTTCTCGCCTCGCCTGACAAGGGTTCGTACATTAATGATGGAAAGTTGTTACTCAAAATATTCTTTAAATTTACAAAAAAGCTTCGAGATCCGAGATCAGGTCCTTATGGATGACCCCTTTACAATCACTATATTTCGTGCTAGATGCGGCATGCCATGATACTATATGCTTTAATACTCTTTAAATAAAAATAGCATCTGATTCTACTTGAAAGAGAAAATCCTTATTCTGAGATGGTTTTAAGCTTTACGTGCTTGTGCAGCCTTTTCTTAAACTTTGTTTTTTAAATCGAACAAAAATTGTGATCCTGCATGTTAAAAGCAGTGTTGTGTAATTCCTGCAGGCGAACATGCATAATAATCGCATGCAATGGAATTTTT